>VXCM01010630.1:0-17631 GCA_014773175.1 Lucifuga dentata | reverse complement strand
GTGAAAAAAAGCGTTGTAAATCCATTTCTTCTCCTCCTTCAGCCATTGTGCGTTAAAAAACAATAGAGCTAAGTAAAAATCTAAACAAAAAATCTAAAGCACTGTATCTAAAAATCTAAACGTCAAGAAAGAAAGTTTAAATAAACATTAATGCTACATTATGTGCTAGCTAGGTTTACTTGAGTTAGCTAAGCTAACCGGCTCTCTTCTTCTTCTGATGAATTTCTGGCAGGGATGTTTAGCTGTTAGCATAATGCTGTACTCTGGTGACGTAGGCCAAGGCCAGCTAGAAGGCCCTGATTTGTAAAAGAATACGCCCAACATGGCAAACTTGAAATCTGATTGGTTAAAGAATATGACAGTTAGCAACATCGTCCCATTTGCTTGAATAGCAGAGGAGATTCACTTGAGATTCTGAAGGCCTCAGGCTAGATTTTNATCGTCCCATTTGCTTGAATAGCAGAGGAGATTCACTTGAGATTCTGAAGGCCTCAGGCTAGATTTTGTTTTACCCGGAGACTGCACAGGTGGAAAAATCTGATTGGATAAAAGCTCTAATTTCTATGAGCTGCACTGGAAGCAGCGAGACTGAGGGAGANAAAAATCTGATTGGATAAAAGCTCTAATTTCTATGAGCTGCACTGGAAGCAGCGAGACTGAGGGAGAGAGTAGCAATGAAATGATGTTAATAATAAACTGATGGGAACAAACTTTGTAAAACTGATAAATTCATGAAGCTAACCTAGCTAACTGTCTTAGGGCCAGGCCATAATTGTCATGATTTGTTATGTGGTAAATATGTGATTTATTACTGTCTACTGTTTCTTCATATGATATGATTTGGATTGTATTAGAAGCTACATGTGGCTACTTTGCTTTTTTTTTTTCCTCAGACGAGCCTTTATAGCTTGTTGATTATTCTAAAGAATAAGCTTGATCAAAGTTACTCACTACTCAAGTAATCTTTTTAATAAATACTTTCCTACTCTCACTCAGGTCATTATTTTGGTGACTACTCTTACTTATACTTGAGTCACTATTATAAAGTAACAATACTTTTACNATTATTTTGGTGACTACTCTTACTTATACTTGAGTCACTATTATAAAGTAACAATACTTTTACTTGAATACAGTTTCTGGCTACTCTACACACCTCTGGTGTCTGCTTAATTTTTTCAGGGATCTCAGACATTTCTAAAATATATACCTGCCATGGTTATTTTCTGTTGAATTCTATCATTAAGTCATTTACTAATGATGTTGTTTTAACTTTCTAACTGTGGTGGAGGGCCATTTTCATCAGTTCCAAGCTCTCATTTCCTGTAAAAATGCTGAGTTACCAGCACCTGCAGCATGAAGTACATTGCTGCAGGGGAGTTTGTCCTCCTCATATAGATCGGGCATTGTTGCTGCATTGATTTAGGAGCTCTGCAGTCACCTGTTGAACTCAAGGCAGATAGAACTGGAGAGGAAACAGATGGAGCTATCATTTTTATACGCTCGATTCAGCTCTGTCCAGAACTGCTTTGTCCTCTGGCGATGTACACTGTGTCCCCTGATGATGCCGCATCGGTTGAGTCCCCATTTTCCAAAATATCACGAGCAACCCCTGAGTTCTCCATACTGTGGTCTGAGGGAAAGCCAATGGTTTGTACACCAGCACAAACGAGTTCCAGGACACCGGGAAGCCTGTTGTTATTGAGGCACTGCCATTAACGGCATCAACACTCAATGAAAAACCTATCCGCTACCTCACCTCTTTATGGTTTCCATCTAGATGCCTGTTGGAAGAAAAGTTGGAGTGCAATTACCTGGTCGACTAAGGCCGCGGTCACAATTATCACATTTTATGGTGAAATTTTGGAGTGAAATCAATTAATTTCAATGTAATCCGCACGAATAGTGGATTTGCTCACAGGGGCGAGCTAAATTTGTGCAATGGCAAAATTTATTTGATATTTGACGGTGATAAAATATTAAATGCATCTGCACAATGCTTTTGCATAGAGTGTAAGTTTGGTGACTTTGACATGCAAATTCGCACGGTGCCTAATCCCTAACCGTCTTGATACTGCTGACCTCTGACAGGATGTAGGGAGCTGTAGTCCAAAATGGAGGAAGCTTCATATTAGCTGTGTCTCACCATCTGATTTTGTACAGCTCTGCTCTCTTAGAGTTTAAACTTCTCCTCAAAAAAGATGCAGCATGTTTACAGTCAGTTATGAGACAGGAGTGGAGAGTAAGAGTATGTGATTTTATATAAATTTATTGTCTGGTTAGCGACTGAGCTAGCTAGCTTCCTAATAGTTAGCTAATGGCAAGTTTGCTGACATGTTGTTTGTTGATTGTTTGTTGGCATGTTACTAGCTACCTGGCAAACAGCTTGCTGCCTAGCTCGCATGCTAGGTAGCAGGTGACACGCAAACTTATTGCCACAGTTCTCAGAAGGGCCAGCCTGGCCCTACACAGTTCTGTCCGAACCCAACCTGAAGTTGTAGACTTCATGAAATTCTCTGCCTCGGCTTGACCGGAGACATGCAGTCTTTTTTTTTTTTTTNTTTTTTTTTTTTTTTCGGCTTTTTTCAAAGTAAAAGTAGCGGCTGTCAGCTGCTGCTGCTGCAGCGTTCAGAAAACAGTGATGGCTGCAGTTTCTGAGCACCAACATGTGACTCAGCATCAGGAGGCGTGTTACAAGTGGAGACAGGAAGGGGGGAAAAAAAGCCCAAGCTCGACCCGATTTGTAAATTGCCTTGGGGCCCGATGGGTCCCGAGGCCNGGGGAAAAAAAGCCCAAGCTCGACCCGATTTGTAAATTGCCTTGGGGCCCGATGGGTCCCGAGGCCTGTGCAGGGCTGTAATTCCTAGTGTGACCAGGGCCTAAAGGCAAAGTTAGTTTTTTGTTGGATAAGGTGGCAAAATCACAACAAACAAACAACAAAGCATTCCAATATTATTTTACCATGAAATCATCTGATTATGAGATTATGGGAAANAAACAAACAACAAAGCATTCCAATATTATTTTACCATGAAATCATCTGATTATGAGATTATGGGAAACAACCCTGAAGTCCAGCCGTTTGAGATGTATCCATAACATATCTCAGTGCTAATGGCCGGATTCCTATTAAATCAGCATTAGATATTCATGTCAGCAGAGCGTGAATCTTAGGGATTTTGGCAACTCCTGACGGTTTCTCCAAAACCATCATCAGCTCAAAATTCCCAGTTTGCAAAATCAGCTCAGTAGACAGCAAAGATTTACTGAGCATAGTCATGTTGAGTTTGATGATCTGACACTTTTTCCTCTTCGCCACCCTCAGACAAAATCTTATTTCCAGATAATCCAGTCTGGCACGCACCACCAGAAAATTAAGAAGCAGTTAATTATAATCGGCTGATGTATTAAATTGTTCTGTCTGGGTTTATCTTCATCTCTATTCATCCTCAGATTTTGTTTAGAGTAACAGCAGCTCTGACGGGCCAGATATTTGTTGTATTGTTGTGAAAAACAACACATTTTTGGGTTTACACTGAGCAGGAACAAGTTCTGCTTTCAAATATAATTATTGTGAAGCATTAAAGTTNTTTTGGGTTTACACTGAGCAGGAACAAGTTCTGCTTTCAAATATAATTATTGTGAAGCATTAAAGTTAATGTTAATGAGTTAATAAGTTAATGTTTTTTCCAACATGTTTCTTTTCTGTATTAAAGGACCATACCGACGATTGTGCATGTTTGAGCCAAATATATATAACCTGCATACATGTTATGTTACAGACAACTAATTTCCAAAGCAGTGTTTTAGTTTTCCTACTATTTTTTTTTTTCAAATCCTTTCAAAATCAGATGTTCAGGTGATACAAACACCTTAAAATTCAACGTTTCACCTACTAGCATTTATGTTTATGCATAATTGTAGAAGTCACAGTCATTTTAATTTCTCAGCAAAAGTTGTCTTCTCCAGGGACTATATTTCCTGGCGGAGACATACATCGTCTTCTATGCAGATCCGTGTTTGATCAGTTAAATTAAGTTACTTCAATAAAAAACTTAATAATCGGCATGTTTGCTGTGATGGGTTATAATACTACTACTACTAATAATAATAATAATACCTTCCATTTATATAGCGCTTTTCTAGATACGAAAAGCTGCTTACAAAGATGTGTCAATAAACAATACAAAAGTACATATCTAATAAAACGTGAATAAAAATGAGAAATGTAGCATAACTATACACAGAAAAATAACTATACATACACATGCATACTTATAAGTAAAGTATGAAAATAAAAACGCTCAAAAATGACTTCAATAACTGCTGCCCAGGAAATGAGAACAGAAAAAGAAAGAAGGAAAAAAGAAAAAGGGAGCTAATGAAAAGATGAACAGGTGTGTCCCAGAGTTCCTCCTAAAAGTACTGAAGGAGCAGCAGAGCTCCTCTCCTGATGGACCTGGGGAGAGACGAGGAGCAGCACAGCCTAAAGACCAGCAGCAGCTGATCCTGCAGGCGGAGGACATCAGGCTGGTAGACGACCAAATATCAGTCCAGTTTAAAGATGCTGAGGTGAGACAGAAAACACACAGAAAACAGCCGGAGAGACGGCAGGNCAGTCCAGTTTAAAGATGCTGAGGTGAGACAGAAAACACACAGAAAACAGCCGGAGAGACGGCAGGTAGACGTTAATGCTAGCAGCACCAAGCTTGCTCCAGTTAGAACAGCCAGCAGCTCAGCAGGAAAAGAAAAAACAGAAAACAAAGAGTTCACAAAAAGTTCACAAGACAATCACCAAACTTACTGGAATACAGCAAAACTTACACAGGAAAAAAAAAAACGAAACAGAAGCAAAGGAGGAGCGGCGACCAACGTTCCTGTCCTAACATACATGATCACATATGATTATGTATCTCAAACACGTTTCAAGTCTCTACAAGTTGATTTTTATAATGTAGTGGAAGTAACTGTGGAAGGTGGGAAAAACAATTCTAAAATCTAGCTCTCCTGTAGTATATTTTGGGAAATGGTTGTCAGTAACGTAATATGTATGCAGGTTATATATATTGTCCTCAAACATGTAGAACTGCTGGTATGGTCCTTTAAGTTTAGGAGGTTTCAGGCACCTTTTACAGATTTGTTGTAATAAAAATGCTTTGCTAAAGTCACTGCTGTAGACTGTAAATATTCTCATGCTGCTGTATTTACAGAACCACAAACTGCAAATTCTCCTCTAATTAGGAAAACCTAAATAATAAATAAAATACATATATATCTATAAGCCAACCCCCGATTTTGACCTGCAAATTTAGATAGAAACCCGTGTATAAGCTAACCCCGATGTTGTTCCATCAATTTATTTGTTTAGCAAATTACCTGTTTTTCTGGGTTTTGTCATAGTATTCCTCTGATTTTCTGAAAATAATCCACGTACCGGTAAACAGCTGATTACTGTAACTGACATTAACTCTTCCTCTTCCTCACCTGAATCACCAAACACTTCATTCCAGTCCTGCTCTGTGTAATGTACGGTACCATAGGGGTATATGAAACAGCACTTTTATAAGGTTGTCTTTGATTGGCCTATTCTTTTGTCTTTGACCAATCACAGCAGAGCTTACTGGCCGCCACAAAATGTGCTGATAAGATGTTTAGTCAGGAAATNTGCGGTGACAGGGTTGCCAGGTCTGTGTGTGTGTGTGTGTGCATATGTGCTGATCTGGAGTTTAGTATTATTTAGGTAGAAATAAATGATTTCATTTCCATTATGGATGTGTATTTATAGACATTATTAGTGTAATTTACATGCAAAAGAGGTCCACCCAACCAGCAAAACAAAATCACTAACACTCTTAAAGTAACCCAATTCTGCGGAAAAAACGCAAACCTGGCAACCCTGCTGGGTGGGCGAGGTTAAATGTACACAAATGATGCTTGTGATGCATGTTGCAGTGCACGCTAGCAAAGTGTGGAGAAGTTTGTGACAGGTAAACGGAAAGCAGATGATGAATCTATGCCAAACCTCAAAACTGGCAAAACAAAGACAAGAAAATATGATGAAGCATATCTCGCTCTTGGCTTCNCCAAACCTCAAAACTGGCAAAACAAAGACAAGAAAATATGATGAAGCATATCTCGCTCTTGGCTTCACGAGTACAGCTGTGGGTAATGAAGAGAGGCCACAGTGTGCTGTGTGTCTGAAAATATTAGCTTCTGACAGTATGAAGCCGAACAAGTTAAGACACCACTTGGAGACTGCACATCCCGAACACAAAGACAAGCCAGTTGATTTCTTCAGAAAAAAACTACTCAGCTGTCATGCACAACAGAATCGCTTCAATAAAGCCGCAGCTGCACCTGCAAATGCTCAACTCGCTTCCTATAAAGTAGCCTATAGAGTTGCTCAGTGTAAAAAGCCGCACACTATAGCCGAGGAATTAATACTTCTTCTGCTATTGACATGGTTTCAACCATGATTGATAAAGCAACAGCCAGCAAACTGAAGGTTATTCATCTGTCAAATAACACAATCGGGAGGCACATTTATGACATGTCAAAAGACATAGAGGAGCAGCTTAATGACAAGAGACAACCGTTTTGCTCTGCAGGTGGATGAAGTGACTGACAGTAACAAAGACTGTTTATTGATAACATACGTCAGATTCATTGATGCCGATGATTTGAAGGAGGATTTGATTTTCTGCAAACGTGTAACTAGCAGAGCTACTGCAGACGAACTGTTCAAAATCATTGACACTTACTTGAAAGAGGCTGATCTGAAATGGGAGGACTGTGTGGGGATCTGCACAGATGGGGCTCAGGCTATGGCTGGGAAACGAGGAGGGCTGCAAGCACTCATCAGGCACGTCTCTCCCAATGTGCAGTGGACACACTATGATACACCGAGAGGCGCTGGCGTCTAAACAGCTGAGTCCTGAGCTGAACGATGTAATGACAGACATCATTGCCCTTTGCATCATTGCATCAGTGAACTACATCAAAACAAGACCCGTCCAAGCCCGGATTTTTGCAGCTCTCTGTGAGGAAATGGGATCCGACCACAAAGCTGTTTTGTTTCATAGCAAGTCCCGATGGCTGTCACGTGGGAAGGTTTTGTCCAGGGTGTTTGAATTGCGGGATGAAATAAGAANCCCGATGGCTGTCACGTGGGAAGGTTTTGTCCAGGGTGTTTGAATTGCGGGATGAAATAAGAATCTTCTTGGAGGAAGAATGTAATGAACTTGCCCACAAGTTTCACAATAACAACTTCCTGATGAAACTTGCATACCTCAGTGATATGTTTCAGAAACTCAGTGAACTAAATCTGCAGATGCAGGGCACTAAAACACACCTTCCACAGCTGGCAGATAAGATCACATCATTCACAAGAAAACTGGAGATGTGGGAGAAGCGAGTGANCTTCCACAGCTGGCAGATAAGATCACATCATTCACAAGAAAACTGGAGATGTGGGAGAAGCGAGTGAAAGGGGGAAATATAGACTCATCTGAGAGCCTGAATCATTTATTGAGGACAACCAACTGCAGAACACAGTGATTCCATGTCTGAAAAGCCACATCTCTGCCCTACAAAAACATTTCCAGAGGTATTTCCCAGTGCAGGATCCTACTGAATATGACTGGATCCCCTTCACTTCAGCACCAGCAGCTGACTTCAGCACTGCAGAAGAGGAACAGTTCATTGATGTCACCTCTGATTCAACAATGAGGCTGCAGTTTAAGTCAAAGACACTGGCTGCATTTTGGATTGAAGTGGAAAAGGACTACCCACTCCTGGGCAGGACAGCCGTGACCACTCCTTCCTTTTGCCATATCTTACCTGTGTCAGACAGGTTTCTCTGCAGTTGCCTCAATCAAGACAAAATACAGAGCAAGGCTGGATATTGAAAATGAGCTGAGAGTGGCAGTCTCACAGCTGCAGCCTCAATTTGAGAAAATCTGCAGCACAAAGCAAGCCCACACCAGTCACTGAAAAGACTGTGGGACTTGAAGTGTTATGGGAAATGTTTTTGCAGAGAATATATGCAAGTTTTTGTTTATTGCCAGAGAGTTGGTAACTTGCCATTTTTGTGCAGAGAGGCAATTTTGAGAAAATCTGTTGAAATGAATGAATACTGTTAAATGGTAAAATTATAAGATTCATGCTACAGAGTCACTTTTAATGCTTCCACTCTTAAAAGTGATGTGTTCCTTAGTTATTTTTTTCAGTAAAATGTCGCAAACTAAAGTTGCAGTTCTGTATAAATTATTACAGACAATGTTGCAAATAAATTCTACAGGAGTTTGCAGACAAAGGACGTGTCTGAGAGTGCGTTTATGCAGGTGCATGTAGGTAAGGGGGGCCCGAAAATATTTTTGTCTTCCAAAAGGGGGGCCCCGCTGAAAAAGTTTGGGAACCACTGTTCTAAGGTATGATTTAAACTATTTTCATGGGTAGTGGTAATGGTAGTATTTCCACACCTGGAAATTTCCTTCTCTGGGATCAAATCTGAATTTCTCGTGTATAAGCCAATTTGCTTTGTGAAATTGAATGGTAATAAAAACTCAGCTTATACTGAATATATAGAGTAGTATGTTTTGGGAAACGTTTGTCAGTAATGTAACATGTATGTGGTTTGAGCTCAGTGTAAATGCTGTGCTACTAATACTGTATTACCAATTTTTTTTTTTTTTATTGATCTATAAAACCCAAAAATGTGTTCATATTGGGCTGAAATATGCACGGTCACCGGTATGCTCCTTTAATAGCACATCACCTTATATCTCTGCAGCCCCAGAGCGCTGATGACGCTAATCAGCCCGCCTCAACCATCCCAGATCAGCAGGTGCCACATTTTCTCAAATTCGTCAAACATGTCATTGAGATATAATATCTCATTCTCTGCAAATGAAGCGTATCAATCAGCAAAAGTTCAAATGAAGGTGCCTGTTTCTTCTCCCATAACAGCGGAATCTTGTTTTTTTTTTTTTTTTTTTTTTTTTTTTTTAAGTATTAAGAATACCGTAGGACAAGAGTCTTTGCTGTGCAGCCTGCAGTTTCCTCGACTCTTCAGAAACTCCCGGAATTACCAGAACAGGATCTGGGTTTCTTTGAATTTTAAATATCTCTGAGAAGAAATGAAATATTGAAATCCAACCTTGAATCTCAGGACACATTGCACAGCTGAGTTCCATTTCTCACAGAATGGTGAGACATCTGGAAAAGTTTTGTATAATTTTACTCTTGAACGGTGCAGCCTGAGTAGAATTTTAACAATGTCGAGCATTAATAGAAGAATGTACAGATCTTATCCCAAACTTCCTGTATATCTGTGCACAGCCTCCTTTTCTCATTCATTTTAATACTAGCTGTACTAGTCTGGCAAATATCTTGTAATATGTCATATAAATAGGAAATCCTGGGCTGTGACCCAAAGTTTGGAAGGTGTGGACATATATAATATGACGATATCTGAAGAAGTGATTTTTTTTTTTTTTTTTNGGGGAATCCACAGTTTTCTTCAAGCTGTGGAAACAAAGCAAATTTTACATTTACTGTATGTACAAGCAGGAACAAGTTGTTTGTTTTCATCAAGAAGACTGTGAGCCAATCAGAAATTGGGAATTAATAACCTCTGGAATCTCAAATATTTTTCTCGAAAATTTTTCATTCTTGGAAAAAAAGAAAAAACAACTATCTGAAGGAATTGAGCAAAAAAAAAAAAANATTTTTCTTGAAAATTTTTCATTCTTGGAAAAAAAAAAAAACAACTATCTGAAGGAATTGAGCAAAAAATAAAAAATAAATAAAAAATAAAATAAATTATAAAAACTTGTCAATTTTCTACTCAATTCTAGAATATTCTACAACATGAAGGAATGCCTTCAAAAATCAGCAAACAATGAGTTAGTGTGATTTAGACTCTAAACCCTTTCTGACATCATACGCCCTATTTCACACANTCTCTCTCTCTCTCTCTCTCTCTCTCTCTCTCTCTCTCTCTCTCTCTCTCTCTCTTTCACACACAAACATGACTTAATCTTTGATATGTTTACTATAGAGAGTATAAGGTGTATGTAAACGAATATTAAAGGACCATACCACCCATTTTGCATATTTGAGCCTAATATATTCAGTTTTCATACATGTTACGTTACTGACAATCATTTCCCAAAGGATAAAACCGTATTTCAGCTTTCCTGATATTTTGCTAAATCTCTTAATCTTTCAAAATCAAATATTCAAGTGATACACCCACCTTAAAAATCCATGTTTCTCCTGCTAATAGTTACACAGCCTTATGAAGTCACGGTCCTTTAAATTTTTCCATAAACACAGGTCTTCTTTTGGGACTATATTCCCCAGTGGAGGCATACATTCACTCCACGCTTTTTCATTGTGCTTAAATGCTAAAATTACATAACTTACATTTTTAATTCACCGTTCCAGTAGTATGCTTTGGGAAATGATTGTCAGTAACGTAACATGTATGAAAATTGAATATATTAGGCTCAAACATGTTAAATGGGTGGTATGGTCCTTTAATGTCCACAGACTTCAGCAAGTCAGAACACACAATAATATATACACACATGCTGACATATACACATTCTTTTTTTTTAAAGTATATACACTGATGTATACATGTGTAATAAATACCTAAAAGTTCTGGTTGATTTATCAAATCTTGTGTATTAAATTATCTGTATATTTGGTGTTGAAAGTGTGATGAAATACAGAATGTGTGTAAATAGTACTGTGACAGAAGTACTGACTGATGAATATGTGAATGGTTTGTGAGATGATACATGGTGGTGAAGCAGACTTTGGGCTGGTATGGTGAACGTGAGCAGCAGCTGCTCGTGAATCATTTATCTCACTTGCACTTTGATGCTGAAGCTCTTGTTGTCTGGCTCCTGCTCACGACGGCTCACGACTACGCAGCCCAGCCAAACAGGAAGTGATTTANCTTGTTGTCTGGCTCCTGCTCACGACGGCTCACGACTACGCAGCCCAGCCAAACAGGAAGTGATTTAGGAAGATCACTTTCCTCCATGATCCATTTGCTCCGTGTCTCGCTGAACTCTGCAGTTTCCGCGCTGAACGAATCAGATTCAGATGAAGGAATTAAGTCTGCGTGTTTACATGCACTTTTAAATATACATTAGAACCAGNATCAGATTCAGATGAAGGAATTAAGTCTGCGTGTTTACATGCACTTTTAAATATACATTAGAACCAGAATATTATTCTATTTATCGGATATAATACTGTATATAAAATATGAGAGCATGACCTTGTCTGTTTCACTCAGCTTGGCTCCTCATTGGCCAATCCATCTGTCACGCATCCGCTGGCTTCCTCCAGACTACAGCATGTAAACACTGAACATGTGTATATTTGTGAATATCAGTGTAAATATGACTATTAATGTACATATAAATATTAGTGTACAAGTGAATATCAGGTAAATGTGAATATTAATGTACATGTAAATATTAGTGTATATGTGAATATCAGTGTAAATGTGAATATTAGTGTACATGTAAATATTAGTGTACATGTGAATATCAGGGTACATGTGAATATTAGTGGACATGGAAATATCAGTGTCCATGTGAATGTTAGTGCACATGAGAATATCAATATAAAATTTGAATATTAGTGTACACGTGAATATTTGTCTACATGTGAATATTAGTGTATATTTGAATATCAGCGTACATGTGAATATTAGTGCACATGTGAATATCAATGGACATGTGAATATCAATGTCCATGTGAATGTAAGTGTACATGTGAACATTAGTGTACATGTGAATATAAGTGTACATGTGAATATTTGTCCACATGTGAATATTAGTGCACATATGAATATCAGTGTACATGTGAATATTAGTGTGCATGTGAATATGTGTGTACATGTAAATATTAGTGTACATGTGAATATCAGTACACATGGGAATATTAGTCTACATGTGAATATCATTGTACATGTGGATATTAGTGTACATGCAAATTAGTGTACATGTGAATATTAGTGCACATGTGAATATCAGTACACATGAGAATATTAGTCTACATGTGAATATTAGTGTACATGTGAATATTAGTGCACATGTGAATATCAGTACACATGAGAATATTAGTCTACATGTGAATATTAGTGTACATGTGAATATTAGTGCACATGTGAATATCAGTACACATGAGAATATTAGTCTATACGTGAATATTAGTCTACATGTGAATATTAGTGTACATGTGAATATTAGTGCACATGTGAATATCAGTACACATGAGAATATTAGTCTATACGTGAATATTAGTCTACATGTGAATATTAGTGTACATGTGAATATTAGTGTACATGTGAATCCTGCATTGCAACCTGAAATTGCTGCAGCAGTAATACTCTTCCAAGCAAATAAGATGAAGTAAAATACCACAAATGCTCTAATAAGTCTTTCGTTACTTCATTATTTTAATTTCATCTAAGGGTGTATCTGCCAGTAAATATATATGTTATAGTAAATTAATGTCCTTCAGCTTTTGTTTAAAGCTCTATGGAATTGTTGAGCCGCACGGAAAACACGCTGGTTATTTTCCCATGAATAAGTCAGCAGTCCCTGCACATAGACAAGCTATTTTTCCTTGTATAATAAGGGTTTTAGGGAGCTTTTCCTTTTGGGCTGGTCAGGAAACATTACTGTGGGTCTGTAAAGCCTCTGAGACGCTGAATGTGATGCTGGGTTCAGATTCAGATGAAGGAATTAAGTCTGCGTGTTTACATGCACTTTTAAATATACATTAGAACCAGGAAGCATTTTAGGTTGAAGATTAATTTGTAAATATTTACAAATTAATCAGTTAAGAGTGTGTATAATATTACTTTGTGATTTTTTTTAAAATAACATTACAGCTTGTTTGAGCTGTTTGATGAGGGTTGCAGGTCATATTCTGGATTCTGTTCTGAGCTCGTTTATTCTCTAAACAACAATCCACAGTGCAGCATAAAAATGTGTTTACTAGATAATAATAATTAACAAAAAATATTATCAATTAATCAGAATAAAATTTAAGTAAAAATTCCATTCATTGACTCTGCAGGTAGATTTTATTTGTGAAACGGCATGTTAACGTTGAGGGGCTGCTGTGTGTGTCACTGTGCACACTGAGTGAAAACAGGCTCAAAGCCCTGTACTTTGTGTGTGTGTGTTACATGTTGACATGTAAAACAACATGTAAAACGTTTGATTACATCCTGTAACAGGTGTGTGTGAGANTTTTTTTTTTTTTTTTTTAACGTATTCTCTAAAGCCTGTATACTCAATGTCCGGCCTCGGGGCCACATCCGGCCCTCTATCGCAATAATGGTGGCTCCCTCAAAAGTTATGTAAATCCCAAATGAAATATGAGTAAATAAATACTATTTAATAAATTTATGGAATTAGAAAAAATGCGAATTAATAGACATTATTTCCTCAAAGCTGCAGAACAAAAGCATGATGGGATATTGTGTTAGTGTTTTAGATGCACTTTTGCTGTCTTTACGCTCCGCAAATTTTATCCACGAAAACAAGCCAGCCATTAAACACCTAGCCATTAGCAAATATGGTAAGTATTCCAGCAAAAAGAGAAAAGCTGAATATGAAAACAGCCAATTCAACACAAAATGGATTGAGGACTATATTAGCATCTCGTGCTAATCCTAAACCGTTGTGTTTAATCTGCCAAACAGTCGCGANCTGAGGACTATATTAGCATCTCGTGCTAATCCTAAACCGTTGTGTTTAATCTGCCAAACAGTCGCGATTTGCTGCGAGCATCAAACGACACCATGAGACAAAACTTGCTCACGTTCATGCAGCTTTTCCTCCTGGTAGCACAACAAGAACAGGAAAGATCATCTTTGTTCTCAAGTTTTTACAAGGCCAGGATTTCCTGTCCTAAACAAACTTCACCTGCAGCTTCAAAGTGGAGGGAATAATTAGTGATTTTTTTTTTTTTTTTCCTACCGGCCCCTGGCTCTCCTTTGTTTTGCAGAACTGGCCCCTTGCTAAAATTATTTGGTATCCCTGTTCTAAATGTATGAATGCTTGTAAATGGTGTTTTGTGTCTCGAGTGTGGCAACATGCAATCTAAAGCTACGAAGTGTCCATAGGACAACAACCATGTTTCATTCACAGACACATGCTCATAAGACCATGCATACAGTACTAAGAACCTCATATCGCACACACACACACATATATGAAAGCGCACATACACTATAGTATAACCACGTATAGACACTACTACACGCGCAGATTACACATGTGTGAATGAGAGCTCATCAATACTAGTGTGTGTGAGAGGTGGCATACCTGTCTGTATGAGAGACGATACATGTGTGAGTGAGAGCTCATACTGGTGTGTGTGAGAGGCAATAATGTCACGGAAGAGGTGGGGCTAAAACTGAAAGCTCACAAATAAACAAAAACCTGAATAAAAGCATAAAGTAGAGATTTGTTGGGCTGCTAGTTATTGCTAGTTATCGTCCAACCGTACTACAGTACGGTTGGACGATATAAACGATATAAAGTCGCATTGCGATATTAAAAAAAAAACCTTCGACATAAAAGTGAGAATGTCAGTATATAATCAATAGAAAATAGTGCTTGAATACAATAAGTTAATGACAGGTCAAACAGCCAATAGTGTATCAGAACTGGAGCAAAGTAGCCAATCAGGTGGCAGTGTTGTAATAACAGCCCGCCCACTTCCTCAAAGCAGCATCTTGCTAAACGCCAGTGAACACAGCCCGTGTGGTAGTAATATGAGAGAAAATCAGACAAAGTCATCAGAAAGCGATGAAACGTCAGAGGAAAAAAAAAAAAGAAAAAAGAAAACTAAGAAAGGAAACCAGCGCTGACGAAGCACGGCTAACAGCAAACTTATTTTAACCACCTGAAGCGCTGCTGTCCAGGTCACACAAACCCGTCCAGCAAAGCCCTCGGAGACGCTCCACGCCAACAAACTACCATACAGTCTGCTTTTCCTGCTGTCAAAGCATGCGAACAAAAAACAAAAAGACACAAAGAATCACGCGTGCTGCAGCTTTCTTTATTGGAAAAGATATGATACCAATGCAGACTGTTTAAAAAGAGGGATTTTTCAGTTCAGTTTCAGTTTTTCAGTTGGTTATTAGTTCTAGAGTCTTGAAATGTAACAGAATCTTTGCCATATAACAATGTACTGTAACATTAACAATAACTAGCAGCCCAACAAATCTCTACTTTATGCTTTTACTCTGGTTTTTGTTTATTCATGAGTTTTATAGCCCCGCCTCTTCTGTGACATTATTGCCTCTCACACACACTAGTATGAGCTCTCATTCACGCATGAATAATCTGTGTGTGTAGTAGTGTCTACACATGGTTATACTAGTGTGTATGTGCACTTTCATATATGTGTGTGTGTGCAATATGAGGTTCTTAGTACTGTATGCACAGCCTTACGAGCATGTGTGCGTGAATGAAACGTGATTTTTGTCCTAAAAGGCACATCATACAAAACACATTTCTCCATGGCGATGATACAGTATATCTTATCATGTGTGAACATGTTACAGAAGAAGGCACTCCTAGAAGGTCAGCACTCTGCCAAGGCTGCCCCCCCCCCNACCCACCCAATAAATAGATGAATAAATAATGATAATGAGCCACCTCCAGACCTTGGTCAGAAAACACAGGGGAACTCTTATTTCTCCTGGGATTAAATTAATGAAATTATTATCAACTGTGGGGTTAAACTCCATGCTGTCACTATTACAGCAATTATGCTAACCGCTAACATCAACCCACTCCACACACCTCTCTTGTTCACTTGTACAGACACACCCACACACTCTGTGCTTTCTTAAAGGAGCCGTGCTACCCTCACAGGAGACCAAAAACTTCTTCTGGATCCAGAATACGATCATGATCGTTTCCAAAATTTAATCACTTCTGCTTGTTCTCATTGTCTATCTATTGCTGAAGTCTCATCCAAGTCCATCCCTAACTTTTTGAGATATCCTGCTAAAAACACAAACAAGCAAACAAACAACAAACCAATCCATAAACTACTTGGTGGAGGTAACAACCAATCAGAATGAAGCTGTCAGGCAGTTCAAGAGCTAAATGTTTGTCTGACTGGATGTGTTTGATGAAATGTTCAACACAAAATGTAGAAATGATGAAAAATGACAAAATGTTCAACACAAACTAAAGGGACGTTAACACATGCTCTGTGCAGCTGTTCTGTTGTTTCCCATTTTGGGATAAAACGATGCAAACTATGAAAGAGGGGTTGGGGTTTCCTGTTCCCTGGACACCCAAACTTTATCTCCTAAATGTTAAAAATGAAGTTAAGGAATGAATAAGACTCAGTTTAAAGTGTTAACTCTGGGTGTAGTATCAACACTGAAGCCCCTCCTTCAGGGAATGGATGAACGTAAATGAATGAATGAATGAATGAATGAAAACAATGTCTTATGAGGTTATGTTAATTAGAAGACTAGAAAAATATGATAAATATGAAATATGGGGGAACTTTCTAGGTTACCTTAAAGGTACTTCATAGTTTTTTGTTTTGTGTTTTTTTTCTATGTTGTATTTGAGAGTTATGTCAGTCTTTTTTGGGAGGTTATTGTTCTCTTTTCATTGTGATGTATATGAATGTGAATAAAAATAAACAAAACGAAAAACAAAATCACAAACTTCTATTACAGTACAGTAAACACAAGGGAACCAACCTAAAATGTGAATCGTCTATTTATGTTTATCTTTATTTTTGTAAAATTTTTCAAATTGCTATTGTTTCCTCAGTCAGCAGCTTTTTTTTCTGCTGTAATGTGAATTTTTTTTCCCCACAGGGATCAATAAAATCTTATCCTGTATTAAAAGCCTAATATGTCCTCTTTAATGTGACACATTGAACCGTTTTATATGTATAACAGATGATGTTAGTATTGATTAATTTTTACAGTTAACTGAACGGGAACAGAGTTCCTCATATGACATCCAGGAAAACAGATGCCACAACCACTTATTATGAGCGTGTTCCCACACTTTATTCATACATGTGCATGTTTTATTATTCGTTACCTCAGTTTAGTTTTATTGTGGCCACATTTTGTGATTCGCCCATGATAACCGCAGCCAAGCCAGACGATAACCGAGATGTGCTGAAAACAATCATACTTTTATCAAGTACTTTTGGAAATATTAATTTCTTAGGGTACATCAAAATTAGAATATATAGCAAAAATAAAAATGAAATTTACGACTAAAGTAGCATATTTTGGGAGGTGTCTGTCAGTAATGTATGTGTATGTGGATTGTATATATTGAGCTTAAATACGCAGGATCACCGGTATGGTCCTTTAAGCTGTTTAATTACATGCATGTAAAGTTACCAGTAATTTGATTCTCATTACATCTAACCAAACGAGCCATTTAGGGGAAATATAAGCTTTTGTATCAGCGGTAGCTTACAGTATCAGTTAGCATGTCCCTCAGCGTCCTGAATGTGATGCTGACCTTGGGCTGGTCAGGAAACATTACTGTGGGTCTGTAAAGCCTCTGAGACGCTGAATGTGATGCTGGG
>VXCM01010627.1:0-11052 GCA_014773175.1 Lucifuga dentata | reverse complement strand
AAAAAAAAAAAAGAGAGAGAGAGAAAAGTACTGCACATAGAATAATCAGAACAATAAAGCCTGTGTCTCTCACTTCTACGTACATAACGACCAATCAATTTATGTTTTGGAATGGGGAAACAGATAATCCATATCATTCATTCTTTTCATATTCATAATAAATCCAACATAAAAAAACACGACTTCTTTTTCATACTTTTGACGTTACACTCAAGTTAAAAATAGAAAACGGGGCCGCAGACGGAACATGATTTTGATATTTTTGATTACCGAATTGGCATGACCTGGAAGTTAGTGAACTGTTAGCTTAATTCCGTGTTTTGCTAGCATTCCGTGTTTTGCTAGCATGGACGATCACGGAGAATTTCATCTTGTTCAGGGGAAGTAAACGTTTAATTCTCAAGGAGGATGGCATGACAACAGAANACCCCACAATTCTGAAAGCTTAAAGTGCAAAATCAAGTTTGATCCCTGGCCCCATTTTCTCATTTTTTATTTTTAACTTGAGCATAAAATCAAAAGTGCAAAAAACAATTCATTTTTTTATGTTGGATTTGTAAATGAATAATGAAATAAATAGTTTTTTCATTTCCTGATTTTGGATTCTTAAATGAATATGAAAAGAACGAATGATACACCGATTCCTGAAGTTTTCAAGCATGAACCATTTTTAAACATAAAAAAGAAAGATTGGACAACGGCTCATTTTCCGTTTCCCTATTCTAAAAGGAAAATCGATTGTCCGTTAAGTACGCGGACCGTCTCAGCCAAGCAGAAACAAAGAGTCGTACCAAACAGGTCAGTACCTTCAACACCACTTCTACTGTCAGTCTGTGGTGGATCTGGGGGCAAACGGAGGGAGGGGCCCTCTGACCTTTGGGATTGCTCAGATCGGGGTGTTAGGCAAATGGCCATTGGAGTCCTTGAGCAGCGTCCCGTTACAAACCCCCCCGCTGGCTTGTCCGTTGCGCATGGCTTGTCCACTGCGTTTGCTGACACTGTTTAGAAACTGCCCTCCCCGGAGGGCCTCTTGCTCCACAGGTGACCTCCTGTCGCTGGTAGGAGTACCTGCTTGGGGGGCTGTCCGGGTACGACAGCGCTGCCTGATGACGTAAGGCAGCATAGTGATGAGCACGCTGAGACAAAGCACCAGCAGAACGGACACGATCACCAGCTCCTTCAGGTAGCAGGAGCCTCGCACCAACAGCAGCGGCTCCCTACCCTGCAGCTCAGCGTCCTTCTCTTCCAAATGCCCCATCCACTTGGTGAAACTTATGTTCGCTCGTCTGGTGGTGACCTGAGCTTCGCCTGCCGACAAGGTTGGCTCGGTCTCTCTGAGGGTTGGTTCTGTTCTTTTAGGCCAAGCCCAAGCAGGGACACGCAGTCCAGGCCGAGCCACGGAGTGTGTGGTGGGAAGGGGGTGGGTATGAGGCCGGGAGGAAGTGGCTGGAGTCTGGACGGTGGAGCTGCTTTTCTGTTTGACCTGATAGATAGCCATAGTCTGCTGGTAGCCGTTCTCAGTGGACAGACAGAGGTAGTGGCCGAGGGTCGCCGGCGTGGCCACAAAGCATAGGCTGCCATCTTCCAGGTGGAGGTAGAGGTCTGAGGAGAGGCGGCTGTTTGGACGCTCCCAAACCCGCTGAGAGAGCCGTGACGCCGCTGGACACTGCAGCCGCACCACTTCATTCAGAGACACCGACACCAGCTCACCTGCTAGACAGGAAATGGATTACAGCTCACCTAAACCTCAGTGCACCAATGCAATGATCACATCGGAGAAACATTCCAACAGATTACTAAATACTGCACATTATTCTGCAACGCTGTGCTGAATATACTGGCCTCTATTTACAGGTACTTGCTTGTCTGAATTGTGTCATTTATGATTTTGCAAGACATTAGTGCCATTAAATATTATATAAAGTTTTGGATGACACACCTCACGTGTCACAAAGAAAACGTGTACACCGTTTTTGTGTATTCCATACATGTAAGAGGACTACATAATTCAGACCAGTGATGTTCACCTGCAGGGAGGTTGTTTGGGCCAAACTTGGTCCTGTGGATTAATGGAACAGTGTTGCATGATTCTTCAACGTTCCCTCTGTCTACGTCCTGGGCTCTGCAGAAAGGAAATAACGAGTCAAATATGATTTAGTCATTGATATGACATGAAGCCTGCCATAAGAATAGTTATTGGTGTCACAGTTCGTATTACAACAATACAACAACAGTATTTCAACAATAGTATGACAACAACAGCATTACAACAGCACTACAACAACAGTATTACAATATCAGTCAACCATATATTTGAATTCTAAGCAGCTAATTTTTCGCATGAAAAAAACTCAAAACTAAATTTGGTGACATTTTAATTGTTGTAATTAAGCGTTTTGACTTGAATCTGTTCTGCCTTCGCTGACTACTGTCTGGAACCCAGAACAATGGAGCAGCGTAAGGCCACGCCCACTGGATCTCAAATCTCGTGATGAACTCTCGTAATGAAATAAGCCATTACGAAAAAGGGTGCTCTGCAATAAAAGAGAGACTTTTGAAAAACGGGGCATTATGAAATAAAAGTGTTATAATGAAATAAAAGTGTTATGAAATAAAAATGGTGTTGTGAAACAAAAAAGAGATTTTAAAACAGGGCATTATGAAATAAAAGTTTGTTAAGAAATAAGATTTCATAGTAATAATGACTTTTGCATAGAATTATTTATTTCATAATACGTTTTTATATATTTAATTTTGGCATGTTTGGCTTTCCATAGTATTACAGCAACAGTACTACAACGACACAGAAACAGTACTACAACAACAGCATATTTTAAACAGCACAGCAGATTTCAAAGAGGGAATTAATCTACATTAATTTGGTGATTCAATGGATAATAATTACAGGTTTCTGCAATTTATTGTAATTAATCACAAAAATCTGTCGATTAATTAGTTGTTTTTTAAAATCAATTCACAGCCCTAGTTTTATTTATTTTTTTAATCTTACCGTCACCTTAATCAACAGAAATAAAGCAGTAAGAAGTAGTACTCACAGGTAGGTCTGGGTGTTGGAGACCTCCACACAGGCTCTGTTAGTCAGGTCCCAGCCACAGAAGGGGTCTCGGGCCAGAACGCACTGAGCACAGGTCCAATAGAAAGAGCAGTTTGCTGCTGGGACCCTCACCACACCCTCTGACGTACCCACATATATCATGTGCTGCAGGGGGATATCATGACGTCAATGCAAATCAATTACAATGTGATAGCGTTTTTACAGCTCATGGGCTGTTTTTCATTGTGTGTGTGTGTGTTTGTTAATGTTGTAATACAGGAGGGTTCATCAGCCTGCTGCTCTTCTTCACATTTACCTAGTAACCATTTAAATCTTTACTATGAAAGTTCAAATTGAGCTCTGGTGCACCCTGTTTCCACTGGTCATATTCTTTTAGATGTTTTACAAATTAATTGTACTCCATCACTTACCTTCCAGGACAGTATTGTGTTTAGGCACATCTGGGAAAGGATACCGGAAAATTTTCCATGTTTAATCCAAATAAATACTTGCATACACAATACTTTATTGACAACCATTTTCCAAAACTTGAAGTCGTATTTTAGTTTTCCTGTTATTTTGCCAAATCCCCTAATCTTTCAAAATCGAATGTTCAGGTGATACACCAACCTTAAAATTCAGCGTTTCACCTGCTAGCATGTACGTCCAAAAGTAGAAAAGGTCGTTTTAATTTCTTGGTAAAAGCTGCCGTCTCCTCGGTACATTCACTGGTGGGGACATGCCAGCACATTACCTTCTGTGTAGCTCTGTGCTCAACTGGTTAAAAAAGTTACTTTGACAAAAAAAACCCCAAAAAACTGTAGGTTGTATAAATTGGGCTCAAACATACAAAACCACTGACTTAAATGGAAGAAATGTGAAACTCTTCCTAAAGCTGGCCACCTGAGCAAATGGGTGAAAAGTCAGATGGAACTCCAAAGATTCTGATGGAAAACCTGCCAGAAGAATGCCTGCCTCAGCACAGCAGCCAGACCTCCTTCCTCTGAGTTTGACAAAAACACCTCAAAGAGTCTCAGGCCATGAGATGTTTTTGACAAACTCAGAGGAAGAAGACGCTGAGATGGTCATTCTTCTGGCAGCCTCCTCCATCTCTGATAAACGGGTACAGATGATGGATGAGCAGAATTTCTTTTTCCCTTCAATTAAAGGTTATATATTTGTTAATATTTTGAATGAAAGATCAAGAGGACAAGCAAAAAAATCTTTTTTTTTTATTAACAGCCCATTTTGCTTTTATTTATCAAGGTTGCCAATATTTGTGGAGGTCTCTGTAGAAGAAAATTTGAATAATCCTAATAATTTAAATAACCAAAGCCTGTACAATGCTAGCGTTGACCATAACTACAGTTTATGTGGCCTAATTGAACAGCAGTACCATACCATCTAATTTACTACTGAAAAAAAAAACAAAAAAACATTAAAAACACATATTTCACCCTCAGGACAGTTTGGTGTACCTTGGATGTGGAGAGCTGAAGGTTCTTCACAGGCTGAGGTTGCTCAAAGACCTGGACCTCTTCAATAATGTGGGCAACTCCCTGCAGCAGCACTGCTTTCTGCAGATAACCTGACTCTGAAGGCAAAAACATTTCATAATTAGAGAGCAAAAAGAACAAATATTACAGTAAATCTAACATGGAGTTAATACAAAA
This sequence comes from Lucifuga dentata, assembly GCA_014773175.1. Taxonomy (NCBI): domain Eukaryota; kingdom Metazoa; phylum Chordata; class Actinopteri; order Ophidiiformes; family Bythitidae; genus Lucifuga; species Lucifuga dentata. The sequence continues at coordinate 6,324 of VXCM01010627.1, read as the reverse complement.
CAGCTTAAAATAGTTTATGTTTATGGGGGAGATTATATTTATGTTGCTGTGTAGATTCCACTGAATCCCAGGATGTCAGCACTACTTAGTATACTTTTTCTACAGTTTGATGCTTCTACTGGCTTTTACAGAAAAGCTAATAGAGGAGTAAGTAAATTAATTATGTAAGTAAATTAATTATGTAGTCCATCCTGAATTTAAAATGCATGATTCATTCAAAAAAAATAATTTTCCTTTTCAACTTGGTTTATTTACATCTCATCTAAGTAAAAACTGTCAACATTCTTAAAACTAATTAGTTTGTTGCAATTAAATCATATTTTTTAAAAAGGTTTTGATAATAATGTAAAAAATTGAGTTAATGAAACTCAATTGAAGTTCTTAAATCTAAGTTTTGTCGTGACCCGATTACTTTGTTTGGAGCAGCACAATTCTCTTCTGAAGACAAGTAAGAACTCAATTTCAGTTTTTACTGAAAAGCCAAAACTTTAATAAAAACGGAACAAAATACTCTGATGTATGATATTAAATGCAAGTGAATTGCTGTTTTCTTTTTTTTGGAGGGAACAACAACATTGTTTGTTGGCATGTTTATATGTGTGGAGTAACACCAGAATACAGATACAGATACAGATTTATAAAAGTGGTGAAAGTGCTGATGCAGCATGTCTGTACTTCCTGTTCTGAGTGGAGCCTAAAGGTCAGAGAAGGCTGTGACCGAAGGGTCGTTGGTTCAATCTTTGGACCGGCAGGAAAAATCAGGGTTGGGAGGTGAATAAGTTTGACTCAGAACACACAAAACAAAAGTTATTAAAAATTCCAAAAAAAAAAAAAAAANAAAAAAAAAAAAAAAAAAGGAGTGTCTGAGTTCATTTAACTCAGTTTCTTTCTTAAATTCTGCTAATTTTAATCAAATTTAATGTAGGTCACATGTTGACTACTACCAAGTTTGTTCAACTCAATTTCTTGGCTGTTTCCACATCGGCTGAACTTAATTTTACGTCTTAAAGTCAAATATATATATTTTTTATTTGACCTTTATTTTACCAGGTAAAAAAGTCATTGAGATAAAAATCTCTTTTTCAACAGTGATCTGGCAAAGACGGCAGCATTAAAAAATAATAAATCACAATAGGTACAGCCTAACAGCCACAATAAATAATAAATACCACAATTACAGGTTTCAATAACAGTACATCACAGTCAGACTGTACATTCAGAAACAGACAGCACTCAAAACAAGGTTCTCCAACAGCCTACAGCTACCTATATATTATTGAGTTTGTCCTCCTCAAAAAATACCAGCAGTTCACCCAATTTATAAAATGATTGAAAAATGCTGCCTCATTTTATTAAAGTTAAACCAAATAAAGCTTTTTTAGTGTTTGGTCATGTAGAAAAGGGACAGTTGACACATGCATAAGAGTTAGGTCCACAGAGATAATGTGCATACCAACATCCATACAAGCGCTCAAATAAAGACTAAAAAATACACCTGGAGTTCGATAGACCTTTACTTGAAAAGTTTATGAACTCTGGTGTATACAGTTTCACAGCTCTTATCAGTCAGATTTATTTGTATCACTGCTACATATCTACCTGCCAGCAGGAAGAGGATGGTGTAGTCTCGGCTGTTCGCCGCCCGGACCCGCTGCACGGCCAGACGGCTGTAATTCTGGTCTGCAGACACCATGGTCAGACTCCTTCCTACCGGCCGTACGCTGCCATCAGCCAGGAAGTTTTCTTTGACGAAGTGAAGAGCGTTGTCCGAGGCGTTGTGCAGCCCACACTAGAACGGCCAGGAAAGGAGGAAAGTGAGATTGGACTATTTTCACAGAACAAAACAACCTAGAAAGGCTGTCAACACAAAACACAAAATTACATGAAACAGAAATGCGTCACATGTTGTAGATTGTACAAATTCAGTGTAAATTCTGACTTTCTTCCCCAGTAAAAGAGTGTTCTGACAACATCGGCACGTTGAAACTTGGATACATGACAGCACTTTCTGTTCCCAGAGTCAGAACAAAACACAGCAAGGCAGACTTTAGCTTCTCTGCTCCACAGCAAACTTCTAGAAGACCTCAGATCTGTTCCAACTGTAACTGTAAACTCTTCTAAAGCAGACTTTAAACTTTTCTTTTTAGCACTGCTTTTAATTCAGCTAAATTAGATGTTTGCCCCGAAATTCAATGTGGGGTTAATTAATTTCACGTTGTAGCCGCACCACAGATTATTTGATTTTACCTTATTTCATTTTTTACTTTATCCTATTTCACTCTTGGTTTTTAAATGTTGCTTTATTTGTTCTTATTGTCTTTTAAATGTTGTTTGAATGCATTTGTGTAAAGCATTTGTGTTGTTTGTGTAAAGCACTTTGAATTGCCTTTGTGTTTGAATTGTGCTACACAAATAAATTTGTCTTGATTCATAAATTCTGAGATGAGCGTAGAAAGCTCTATCTCAGAAGTAATGGATTTATGTTTCAACATAACCTCCTTATAACTCAAAACACGTCTTATCAAAAATGCTGACGTGATTTTTCTGTTTTCACAGATGTCTGTGAAGGTTCGTCTCAGTCATGCAGATGATAAGACATCTAAAAGGTTGAAGCCGAGTCACTGAAATTCTCCTAGTTTGTTCATCGCAGCTCACAACAAAAATTTAAATTTAATTGAGTCATTTTTAAAAGACCATACCAGCGACTGTGCATGTTTGAGCCTAATATATTCAATTTTCATACATGTTACGTTACTGACAATCATTTCCCAAAGCATACTACTGGAACGGTGAATTAAAAATGTTTTTCCTACCTTCCAGACCTCCATTGGTTTCAGTTCATTCTGCTATTAAAATCAACTTGTTGATACTTGAAACGTTCTTGGGATAGGTAATCCATCATCACCAACAAGACGTGTATTCAGGTTTTTTTTTTAGAAGTTACGTAATTTTAGCATTTAAGTGCAATAAAAAGCGAGGAGTGAATGTATGCCTCCACCGGGGAATATAGTCCCAAAAGAAGACCTGTGATTATCCTTTGAGAAATGATTGTCAGTAACATTACATGTATGAAAATTGAGTATATTAGGCTCAAACATGCAAAATGGCCGGTATGGTCCTTCAAGGTTAGGTATAAGTAATAAAATGATCAAGGTTACAAAATACAAACGATTTTGCCAAACTGAGGTGATGATTATGACATAATAGTAAAGTCTTCATCTCATCCATCTCCAAAAGAAAATGTGACATTGCTGAAAACTTGGATTGGGAGCAGAAACTGGGTTGTTACAGAAAAACACGGTCTGATATCTGATCATCACTTATACCGGCTGCAGAGCAGAACGACACAACTGTTTCTCCTTCTAAAGAACAAATCAGTAAATGTTTTCAGCACAGTCCTATCTCAATTTCCATGATGATATCAGAAGAGATCATTACCTCTCCTGGGTTTGTGACCTTCTCTTGAACCCGTGTGCTCCACTGTAATGTGTCCCGGTTCAGAACTTTGTAGTTGCCAGAGAAAACGGATTTGATGTCGCTCAGGCGGAATGAACACACTGCTGTCTGCCCTGAGTTCACAGACCTAATGAAGAGAAAACAAGACAGTGGGGATGAGAGCTATGGACAAAACCCATGTGATGTTACAGCAACAAGAACTTCTTTATAGGTTGTTTCAGTAGAGCCTCAGACAGAATGAGTAAAGACAGTAACATGTGTCTGGTCAGGGCCAGCAAGACCTTCTCTGCTGGCCTAGAGATTGTCAGAACCATCAAATTATGTTTTTATAATTTAATATATATTTTAATTAATGCTATCTGTATTTTACAAAGTTCATTCCCATCAGTTTATTATTAACGTCATTTCATTGCTACAGTACTCTCTCCCTCTGTTGCTGCTTCCAGTGCAGCTCATATAAATTAGAGCTTTTGATGAGCCACCAAATGAAGTTATGGGAAAGAGTAGTGGAAGCTAGACTAAGGGCAGAAGTCAGCATTTCTGAGCAGCAGTATGGTTTCATGCCAAGGAAGAGTACTACAGATGCAGTATTTGCTTTGAGGATGTTGATAGAGAAGTACAGAGAAGGTCAGAGGGAGCTGCATTGTGCCTTTGTAGATCTAGAGAAAGCATATGACAGGGTGCCGAGAGAGGAACTGTGGTGTTGTATGAGGAAGTCTGGAGTGGCAGAGAAGTATGTTAGAGTGGTGCAGGACATGTATGAGAGCTGTAAGACAGTGGTGAGGTGTGCCGTAGGTGTGACAGAGGAGTTCAAGGTGGAAGTGGGACTACACCAAGGATCAGCTCTGAGCCCCTTCTTGTTTGCTGTAGTGATGGACAGGCTGACAGATGAGGTTAGACAAGAATCCCCTTGGACTATGATGTTTGCAGATGACATTGTGATCTGTAGTGAGAGCAGGGAGCAGGTGGAGGAAAACCTAGAGAGGTGGAGATATGCCCTGGAAAGGAGAGGAATGAAGGTTAGCCGCAGCAAGACAGAATACATGGCTGTGAATGAGAGGGACTCAAGTGGAATGGTGAGGTTACAGGGAATAGAGATAAAGAAGGTGGAGGATTTTAAGTACTTAGGGTCCACAGTCCAGAGCAATGGAGAGTGTGGAAAAGAGGTGAAGAAACGTGTGCAAGCAGGTTGGAATGGGTGGAGAAAAGTGTCAGGTGTGATGTGTGACAAAAGAGTCTCGGCAAGAATGAAAGGAAAGGTGTACAAAACGGTGGTGAGACCAGCGATGTTGTATGGCTTAGAGACAGTGGCACTGAGGAAAAGACAGGAGGCAGAGCTAGAGGTAGCAGAGACTAAAATGCTGAGGTTCTCTTTGGGAGTGACGAGGATGGATAGGATCAGGAACGAGTACATCAGAGGGACAGCGCATGTTAGATGTTTTGGAGATAAAGTCAGAGAGGCCAGACTGAGATGGTTTGGACATGTACAGAGGAGGGATAGTGAACATATCGGTAGAAGGATGCTGAGGTTGGAACTGCCAGGCAGGAGGCCTAGAGGAAGACCAAAGAGGAGATTTATGGATGTAGTGAAAGAGGACATGAAGTTAGTTGGTGTGAGAGAAGAGGAGGCAGAGGATAGGGTTAGATGGAGGCAGATGATTCGCTGTGGTGACCCCTGAAGGGAAAGCCGAAAGGAAAAGAAGAAGAAGAAGAAGCTTTCTCCAGGTAAAAATATCTAGCCTGAGGCCTTCAGAATCTCCAGTGAATCCCCTCTGCTGTTCGAGCAAATGGGACGATGTTGTTGATTGTCATATTCTTTAACCAATCAGATTTCTAGTTTTCCATGTTGGGCGTGTTCTTTTACATGTCAGGGCCTTCTAGCTGCCTTGGCCTACATCATCAGAGTACAGCATTATGCTAACAGCTAAACAGCCTGCCAGAAATTCATCAGAAGAAGAAGAGAGCCAGTTAGCTTAGCTAACTCACGTAAACCTAGCTAGAACGTAACGGAGCATTAATGTTTATTTAAACTTTCTTTCTTGATGTTTAGATGTTTAGATGTAGTGCTTTAGATTTTTTGTTTAGATTTTTACTTAGTCCTGTTGTTTTTTAACGCACAATGAAGGAGAAGAAATGGATTAACTGACAACGCTTTTTTTCACATTTTGGAACTGAAATGCACTAATGTACTGTACAGCCGTGTCATTAAACTCTTTCTAAAGACAGAAAGGAGGATGGACTTTGTCTTCAGGTGATGAGCAGCTTTGGTAAGTCTGATGGATTTTTATGTAGCTGGAATCTGTGGAGAAGCCTGTTGAATCTGATTGTGTTATTTGTGTTTTATGGCATTTCTGCTTACTTGCTGGTTGTATGAGTAAATGTGATGGTTGTTGTGAGTTTGTTCTTATTTCTTTGGTAATGACACTGATTTAGGCTATGCCATGTTTATATGTGATGCAGCATCCTGTCATAATGCGTAATAATGCTGCATCCTATTCATGTCTCTGTCTCTGTTAGTGTGTTGTAACTGTCTTTGGTGTTGATCCTCGTGTTAAATCACTTTATTCCACTAGATAAAGGTTACTGTGAATATGGGCTGGTTATGTCTAATAACAGCAGCATATAGCCCTAGTGTCATAGTGAGGTTATTAGAAGGTAGTTTAATTGTGGGAGGATACTGAAGGCCTAGGTGTAAAATGCACGGTCCACCACTGGACAGTAATGACTTAAATGAAACCTCCTGATTAATACTGAGGAGCAATGTGCAACACCTGCAACAGTTCGACTATTTTTATATGGAGAATATGCGTCCTTACAGCGTCGCCATGACAACGAGGGATTTAGGAACACGCTTCAAATCCTGGAATC
>VXCM01010621.1:0-15089 GCA_014773175.1 Lucifuga dentata | reverse complement strand
GTCTCTCTCTCTCTCTCTCTCTCTCTCTCTCTCTCTCTCTCTGCCTCCAGGATGAAGAGGAAGAGATTAAGCTGGAAATCAACATGCTGAAGAAATATTCTCACCACAGGAATATCGCCACATACTACGGTGCCTTCATCAAGAAAAGCCCGCCGGGCCACGACGACCAGCTGTGGGTGAGTCAGCAAAGCTAATTAATGAGAGGAGATAAAGTTAATAACGATAATTAATTGATATTATCAATTAGCATTCAGTTAGCTCTCCAATACTCTGAGTACTTCCTGTTTTATCACGTTCATGTCGCCATGCAGGAGTTACCCGAAAATAAACGTGTTTTTCCAACATTATGGAGAAAAAGGAATAAAAGGATTAAAATAAACACAGAAAGGTGAAGAAAAAAGTGAAAAGTGTGTGTATGTGTGTGTGTGTTGTCGTCGTTCTCAGTGTGTCTTCCTGTCTCTTCCAGCTGGTGATGGAGTTCTGCGGCGCCGGATCCATCACGGACCTGGTGAAGAACACCAAAGGAAGCACTCTGAAGGAGGACTGGATCGCCTACATCTCCAGAGAAATCCTCAGGGTCAGCCCCGCTCTAAAAAATAATAGAAATAAAAACAAGCTGAAATACAATAAAAAATAAATAAATAAAATAAAATAACCAGCCATCCCTCTGAGACATGGTGGGACATGGAGATTCAGGTTTAACAGTTTTAGGTAACATACATGACTACACGGGACTCACAGCAGACATGTATGTAGAGCAGGAAGAAATTATAGGAGTCAATTCAAGCTCATAACTACAACATCAGCTGGTTTCCATGGTTACCGACGACATGCAAGCTGTCAAAAGCCAAATTTAGACATGTTTTCAGACCTCATTCTTAAAGGGAAACTTCACAGATTTTTCCAAATCGAATCAATTTGATTGATTTTGTGGAACACAACACGAGAAGGTCTTCGCCGGTCTTGGAGCTTGCGGTCGGGTTGCACATGGGGGCGGAGTAACATGTGTTACACTTTGTTATGCAAGATGTAACTCCACCTCGGTTTTGATGTATAGTTCATGAGGATGGTGGTGGGCGGTGTTCCATATGTAACCCCGCCCATTGGGATCCAAGATGCAGCGAAGGGTCGTTGCGCTATTCAGCACATGAACGCAGCAGTATAACGGCTTTCGTGGCTGCAGAGGCGAGAAATTGACCTCTGTGACATCACAAAGGTCACGTAGTTTTGCTGCGTTTGACTTAATCTCACAACTTAGGTCAGATGCAGAATTTACAACTTCCGACTGGGAAAATGGTCAAAGAAAGCAGCTCCTCAGTGTGAACTCTGTGTTTTGCTGGCCTTGGAGGAGGTATTCACTCTCTGCCTTCTTGTATTGCGATGACTTTGAAGGATGTGGTCATAACTTCATATGCTGTGATGTCATCAGAATGTTCTTTTTTTTTAACTTTCTCTGCAGGGATTGGCTCATCTTCACGCTCATCACGTCATCCACCGCGACATCAAGGGACAAAACGTCCTGCTGACTGAAAACGCAGAGGTCAAACTGGGTTCGTGTTGAAGTTTATCTGCTTACATTTTCCATCCATCTGTTTTTTTTAAACGGGATTTTCCAATGCGGGGTCACGGAGAACCTGGAGAACATAGAACCTCCACGCAGAAAGGCCGTGGCGAGATTCAAACTCAGCGGCGACGGCACTAACCGCTGGTCCGGCATGCTGCCTGGCTGAGCTTCCTGTGGGTCAGAGCTGGTCTGAGGTTTGGACTGAAAAACTCCTGCAGCGCCACGTTTGACTCAGAGCCATAATGGAGTTTTTCCATGAGCACGAGTTGTTATGTTTTATGTAACCACAGTTGTAACTCCGTGTAAAAGTCAAATATTTAGCATTTATTTGCTTTTCCGTTTATTTTATGTTCGGAGAAAACAGCTGTAGATTTACTGGTGAACAGCGTGTCTGTGCGGTGCAGAGACGCATGGAAACAATCATGTTTCTATGCAGTATTTCTAATTATTGATACAGAAAACGAGCTTTTTATCATCTCTGAACTGTTTCATCTTCAGTTAATTGATCATATATGATTAAATTAAAACACACAACCATTCAACAATAAATCAACCGGTTTGATCCAGTAATAAACATCTTTTATCCTCCCATGTCCTAGTGGACTTTGGCGTTAGCGCCCAGCTGGACCGCACCGTAGGACGCAGGAACACCTTCATCGGCACGCCGTACTGGATGGCTCCTGAGGTCATCGCCTGCGACGAGAACCCAGACGCCACATACGACTACAGGGTAACAACAAAAAACATGACCCAAATACCACCCTCATACACAATACAGATGTTTTTATTCATCTACCTCATAGTTATTTTTTCTGCCTTGTAAATAATTAATCTGTAAATACTAGTGTCCGTTCAAAACGTGCCTGTTTAGAACGGGCCAGACTTTATGATGTGCGCCGCTTTTCCCCTTCATACAAAGCTAGAACTTCATAAACTCTTCCAACTCTGTTTCCCTTCAGTTCAACAACTAACTATTGATCTGTAACTATAGATAATATCACGTTAGCGTAGTTGCATTTGGTGGCTAACAACAGTAGCAGCACGGCGTTGTGTTTGGTGGCTAACAACAGTAGCAGCACGGCGTTGTGTTTGGTGGCTAACAACAGTAGCAGCATGGCGTAGTTACGTTTGGTGGCTAACAACAGTAGCAGCACGGCGTTGCGTTTGGTGGCTAACAACAGTAGCAGCATGGCTATCTTAAGTTAGCAATGCTAGCTAACATGGTTTGCTAACAATAGCATTATCTCCTGGTAGCACTGTTAGCTGTTGTTAGCTCCAGTACAACATAAAGTTGAGCTTCCAGTATAGTGAAACATAACTACTTTTACCTGCACAGAACCTCAAAACTACTTCTTCTCAAACAGCTTCTGCACCATGAGCTAGCTTTGTTAGCTGTACAGGGTCGGGTTGAGACCGTGTTACTGGACCGGAGCGTATCCTGCCACACGGACTACTTTTTACTAGCACAGCTCAATTTGAGAACCACTCATCCAAATAACTTCATACGTGACGCTGCACTTTTTTGATTCCTGAGTAACAAACCTGCTGAATTTCTGCTTCATACATGACGGGTTCCAGACATGTTGGTGCCACAGACAGATTTCTGTCCTTATATTTAGATACTGATGAATTTATGTCCTAGTTTTATACTCTATTTATTTTACTTAACTTATATCCCTATTTTATTGTTATTTGCATTTTCTTTAAACCGGTATTTTTGCAGTACTTTGTATTTTTTGCACCTGTACTTGCTGCTACGACACTTTAATTTCCCCTCGTGGGAGCAATAAAGTTTATCTTATCTTATCTTATCTCATCTTATCTTATCTTATCTCATCTTATCTTATCTAATATGCTACTTATACAGCAGATAAGATGTATCGATGTTTGGTCGTCTTCTCTTAGTGTACAGGTATGTACAGGTACATGCAGACACTGAACTCACCTGCCCGCTGTTATCTTATTTTTCAGAGTGACCTGTGGTCTTGTGGAATCACCGCTATAGAAATGGCGGAGGGCGCTCCTCGTAAGTACACTCACAATTACCTGAAGATGCTTTTACACCACTAAATCTTTACACTTATTGACATGTTAGCGTAAACCTCTGGGTTTAATTTGGAGGGAAAACATCAATCATTTTAAAGCATTTTACCTGTTAGTCATATTTCAACAGTAACACGTAAACGCAGAAAAGTTCCGTTTAAAACGCGTTTTGTCTTGCTCGGTTTGATATTTGATTTGATGTTTGATATTGGGTTTTGTTCTTTTATTTTCTCTCCAGCTCTGTGTGACATGCATCCAATGAGAGCCCTCTTCCTCATCCCCAGAAATCCTCCTCCTCGACTCAAGTCCAAAAAATGGTGAGCATCCTTCCAGTCTTTTACCTCCTTTTTTTTCAAAATCATCTTCCTCATACCTGAGCCTTAATATTACTCAGAGTCTTAATCACACCAAGCAGATATGCTGGAATTAGTCATCACACTTACAGATATAATGGATTTGATTTATATTTACTGATAATGGATCTGTGATACACATCTTAACGTACACATATACAGCATGGCCCCTAGACAGAAATTTGATATGGATTTTAATGAGAGAGTTTTGCAATACGCAGAGGAAAATTCCAGTGAGGAAGTTGTAAGGAATTTTAGTATTGATCCAAAAAGAATTAGAATACTGGGAAAAGCGGATGGGTGGTGTCTTGATAGCCGGCTAACTGAACAGCAAATTTAATGTAACAGATATGCACAGAGCAGAAAATGATGCTTCCAACTAAAACATTTTTACATATATCTTAAAATTAGAAGGATTTACCATAATAAAAGCCTAAATAAAGGCCCTGCCCACTATTAGAGCATGTACGTCAGGAATGCCCAACTAGTTTTCCCTAAGGGCCAAATTATGTCAAGAAGCATGCCAAGTCAAGGGCCACTACCCCCCCCCACCCCCGAATCTGACCCGATCTTTTCCTCTCATTGGTAATGACAACGGAAAACAATTTTCTACTTTTTATTTATTTTTAAACGTAACCTTTTACAACTGCAGCATTTCCGTTGTAACATTTTCTGTGTTTTATAATCACCATTTCTTAATAAAATGGAGATATATGAATATCTATGGAAAGCTTAGCTTCTCCTGAACAAAATGAGCCCAAGCATGACATTTTATGAACACGCAATCCAGAGATAAGTACAACAAAAGTAGAAGTTTTTTTTTTTTTTGTGGAGAAGTCATCTGAGGGCCTGATAGATCTGACCCACGGGCCACATTGGGCCCGTGGCCACCAGTTGGGGATCCCTGATGTATGGTAGTCATTTTTCCCTGCCAGGTCTAAGAAGTTCTTCAGCTTCATCGAGGGCTGTCTGGTTAAGAACTACACCCAGCGCCCCCCCACCGAGCAGCTGCTGAAGCACCCCTTCATCCGGGATCAGCCCAACGAGAGGCAGGTCCGCATCCAGCTCAAAGACCACATCGACCGAACCAAAAAGAAGAGAGGCGAGAAGGGTGAGTCCACCTCGGAGATCAGTCTGTATCGGGGGGTCACTTAGGCCCTCCAACCAGATGTTTTTCATCATTCTGAGGTCCAGACTGAAGATTAGGGGGCGTAGCTTTCCAAATGTTTGTCTCTGCCAGAGGATGTAGCTAGCTAACCCTAACCCAAAACGTTAAAGACGACCATGTCTTCCCCGTTACATACGTACGTGTTAGCAGGTGAAACGTTAAATTTTAAGGCGTATCACCTCAATATTTGACTCTGAAAATTAGGGAATCTGAAGGAAAACAAAATACAGTTTTATTATTTGGAAAATGGTTGTTAGTACTTTTAACTTTTCAATTTTTCTTTACTTTTAAATTTTTTTTTCCTTTTCACAGATGAGACGGAGTATGAATACAGCGGCAGTGAAGAAGAAGAGGAAGAAGCATCTGAGCAAGAAGGAGAACCAAGGTAACTTTACAAAATAACTACTTTATTTACATACAAAGCTAGCTGTGGGTGCTAGCTTTGTGTTGGTAACACAACTAGCACATATCGCTAACACAAAGCTATGTGTGGGTGTTAGTTTTGGTTGGTACACACACAGCTAGCACATATCGCTAACACAAAGCTATGTGTGGGTGTTAGCTTTGGTTGGTACACACAGCTAGCACACATCGCTAACACAAAGCTATGTGTGTGTTAGCTTTGGTTGGTACACACAGCTAGCACACATCGCTAACACAAAGCTAGATGTGTGTGTTAGCTTTGTGTTGAAACACAGAGCTAGCACACATCACTAGCTGTGTATGCTAGCTTTGTGTTGGTATACACAGCTCACTCATTGCTAACACAAAGCTAGCTGTATGTGTTAGCTTTCTTTTGGAACATATAGCTAACACATATCACTAACACAAAGCTAGTTGTATGTGCTAGCATTGTGTTGGTACACACAGGTAGCACACATTGCTAACACAAAGCTAGCTGCGTGTGTTAGCTTTGTTTTGGAACATATAGCTAACACATATCGCTAACACAAAGCTAGCTGTATGTGCTAGCATTGTGTTGGTACACACAGGTAGCACACATTGCTAACACAAAGCTAGCTGCGTGTGTTAGCTTTGTTTTGGAACATATAGCTAACACATATCGCTAACACAAAGCTAGCTGTATGTGCTAGCATTGTGTTGGTACACACAGGTAGCACACATTGCTAACACAAAGCTAGCTGCGTGTGTTAGCTTTGTGATGGAACACATAGCTAGCACACATTGCTAGCTGTGTGTGCTAGCATTGTGTTGCTACACACGGCTAACACACACAGCTAGTACAAATCGCTAGCAAACCGCTGTTTGTCTTATCAAGCTATTGGGGAACCACAAACACGTTAATGTGACGCTCCTTCTAATACGCCACATGTATACCAACATTTCAGGTGTTAATTAGCTTCTAGCTAACGGACCGCTAACACTTCTCCTCTGTGTAGCTCCATAGTCAACGTACCAGGAGAGTCGACGTTGCGCCGAGATTTCATCCGGCTGCAGCAGGAGAACAAGGAGCGCTCGGAGGCTCTGCGGCGCCAGCAGCTCCTGCAGGAGCAGCAGCTCCGTGAGCAGGAGGAGTACAAGCGCCAACTACTGGCCGAACGGCAGAAACGCATCGAGCAGCAGAAGGAGCAGAGGAGGCGGCTGGAGGAGGTGAGAGCTCAGAGCCTAGAAGAGTCGTGTTTTTGTTTAATTATGCAGAAGAATAAATCGAGTTTTCTGACGTGTTCTGTGCATCACGGATGTCTTCAACATACGCAAAATGCTGCTCAATGTTAAAAATATCAGTTTGTTTTTTTAGTCTGACGTCCACCGGATTTTTCTGACCAGTCTTCAGAATAAACGTGTTTTTTTTTCACTACACTGACAGATATACAGTATCTCCTCAAAATACATTAGAAAAATGTTGGTTTGATATATTTGGAAAGTTAATACTTCCATGAAAGTGTTAAATGAATTTTTCACTGTGGATTTATGTTTTTTGTAAAACAAAACAAAAGAAAGGATTTCTTAGATACTCCAGCTGTATTTAAATACAGATTACAGCCGCTGCAGTGGGACTTATGAATGAAAACGTGATGAAGTGATTCTCCTTTCTGGCTGACAGCTCCTGATGTTTGACTCAGCGCTGCTGCGTGTTTTCATGCTGAGTGTCTAGGCATGAAAACACCGTGCACGTCTTCTGGCAGCACGCTAACCTTTCCTGCGTTCAGAGCCAAGCTTTCACCTGACCGTGATTCCGTACATTTCAAAGCGTTTCAGACGTAACGCCGCGTGTAAGTTTATTATAGCTGTAAAGTTCAGGCGTCTGCATGAGAAAACAAAACGACATTTGTCATGTTCTCACAGCAGCCGTGGCCTGAGGCGTGTTCGTGTCGGAGCTTGTAGGTCTGATGCATCCTGTGACGCAGAGCTGAAATCCTGCCATGTGGGTGAAGTTCTTCTCTGCGTGTGCTTTCCTGTCTCATAGACGACTCACAGGACCGTTTCATAACGCAAAGAAGTCTGCCGCATGCTTAGCACGGATGCGATGCGGCGCCAAAACGACCGCTCCACATGTCCTGGCGTTCGTGGTTTTCACGCTTTCATGACGCAGTGTGGAGCCTCTTAAGCTCCACGGGATCGCCATTTTGATCTTCTTTCTGGCCTTTATGTATTGACTGTAGATTTTTCCACTTCCTGTGACAAGAATATTCCTCGGACCCTCGCTACTTCCTGCCATGAGTTGGCAGCCATTTTCCAATCTTTATAATCATGAAAGAATCACTGGAAGTACCGTGCTGGTACTTCCTGTCTTCCTCTGCAAGTCGCTTGTCAAAGTTGTTTGTCATTGTTTTTCTGTCCCTCTTGCTTCCTGTCCCACGTCTCTCTGCTTGGCTAATCGTTGATGAAGTTGCATTTATGTAACTCAGACGCCGTCGGTATTTTTTAAATAATTGAGTTGTAAGCAACCTTGTGAGCGACCCTCAAATGCGACGTTTTGGCTGCAGTAATAATAATAATAATAATATATCTAATAATATCTGCATTCCCACTGCCATGTCAGCGTGTCAAACATAAACCTTAAAAGACAGAAAACAAATATATTTTTTAAGCTATCAGCTCTGAAAAGACAAGAGTGGCCAATAAAAAGATTTCTCCGCTAACTTCTCTTTGTTGCCCATAGCAACAACGGCGTGAGCGGGAGATGAGGAGGCAGCAGGAGCGCGAGCAGCGGCGGCGTGAGCAGGAAGAGAAAAGACGCATCGAGGAGATGGAGCGACGCCGCAAAGAGGAGGAGGAGCGCAGGAGGGCCGAGGAGGAGAAGAGGAGGGCCGACCGAGAACAGGTGAGAGTCCAGAACGTGAAAAAGTTCTGATTGTTCGTTAAAGCTGAATATCGATTCTGACTTCCTGTTTCGATTCGGTTAAATTCTGGAGAATGTTGTTCGGGTTTTGTCTTCTAAATGACATTATTTTATAAAAAAGTGAAGACATTTTATGAAAATCTATATACTCTTACTGAGTGTATTAAAGGAAAAGGGTCATGCTGACCTTTGACCTTTGGGCTCTGATGCTCTTTGATCTTTACATGAAGCTTTGTGGAGCCGCCTCACTAACGTGTTGTCGTGTTTCTCAGCGTTCCGTGATTCCAGGATTTGAAGCGTGTTCCTAATTCCCTCGTTGTCATGGCGACGCTGTAAGGACGCATATCCTCCATATAAGAATAGTAACGACCCTCTTATTGTTTTTGCTGAGGTGAGGCAGATGCAGCTTCAGGTCGATGCATTTTCTACGTCACCTGTCTCCATTCAGGTGTCGTGCTGCAGACGTCACGGCGGCGGCGTGACGCCTCGTTAAGCGGTTCCACAAGTTCATTGTGTTTCATAAAATTTTACTTCTGAGTTACAGAACATTTACAGTTAAATGTTCTTACTTTTCTCTGCCTCGTTTGTGTCTTTTTACCTTTGAAAACCAAAATAAGTCCAAACATCTAAACCTGAAGGTCACAGCCGCCATGTTGTTTTTAAAACGAGTTTGGTCTTCTGCGCTTTCCGTAGTCGAGTAGTCGTGCTACGTCACACAGAACTTATGCTGCTAGCATTTAAAAATTAGACTGTTTGAAAGATCGACTCTTATTTTATGAATCGATATTCGAATCATTTAAATTTGAATCGCAATTCATNGTTTGAAAGATCGACTCTTATTTTATGAATCGATATTCGAATCATTTAAATTTGAATCGCAATTCATCAAACAATCACCCCTAGTGTTCATTTGTGGTCTCTGCTACATATCACAGACTTTTCACGGTATCTGGGTTGGCGTGTTTGGTGATAATTGTACCGGTGGCTTGTTTGGTGATAATCTGTGGCATGTGGCGTGTTTGGTGATAATCTGTAGCGTGTATGGTGATAATCTGTGGCGTGTTTGGTGATAATCTGTGGCGTGTTTGGTGATAACAGTACCTGTGGCGTGTTTGATGATAATCTGTAGCGTGTATGGTGATAATCTGTGGCGTGTTTGGTGATAATCTGTGGCATGTTTGGTGATAACAGTACCCGTGGCGTGTTTGGTGATAATATGTGGCATGTTTGGTGATAATCTGTAGCGTGTTTGGTGATAATCTGTGGCGTGTTTGGTGATAACAGTACCCGTGGCATGTTTGGTGATAATATGTGGCGTGTTTGGTGATAATCTGTGGTGTGTTTGGTGATAACAGTACCCGTGGCGTGTTTGTTTGGCAGGAATACATCCGTCGCCAGCTGGAGGAGGAGCAGCGACACCTGGAGATCCTGCAGCAGCAGCTGCTGCATGAACAGGCCATGCTGCTGGTGAGTCTTTTTACTTTTTGAAACATAAAAATTCTCCTTCTTTCTCTGACTTTTCTCTCCATTTTGTCCATTTTTTGTGTTAAAGACAAAGAATTCTTGTCTTATGTTCTGTCTCTCTTTAAATCCGTTTCACTTGATTATTGTTATTCTGTTGTCATGTTGTCGTTTTTCCCTGTTTCATTTTGTTCCCGTTAATTTCTCCGTTGCACAAACTTTCCCGTCTGTTTTTTTCTGAACTCCCGTCAGATTACTGGGACTCGCTCATGACTTCAGCAGATCCGTGGGGAGTTTAAAGCCTAATAAATGTTCTCAGACGGGATGTTTACGGGCTCTTAGTGTTGAGATCACCAGGAAAACACTCATCCAGGAAAAGCATTTCCCATTGTTCCCGTTTTATTTCCTGGTGTTCCGGGTTTCAGGTCTGGGATCTTGTTATTTGTGGGTTTGTTTGACTTGACGTTGCTCCTCCAGGAGTTACAGAGGATATACTCACATAATGACAGGATACGACCCAAAAAAGCTTCACGCCACTCCATGTCTGCGTGGGAACCGGCGAGCGGCGAGGACGATAGAAGAAGAAACACGATCAGATTTAAATTATTCCAAGCTTTGACGCTTTGGAGTTGAAAGTCATTTCTAATTATACTTTTTTAATTTTAATTATCATGATGTTTGTTGACAAAATTAACAAATAACAAGAAAATGACACATGATTCTAGAAGATTCTTCAGAACTTAATTCTGTATATTTACATGCACGTTAACACTTCAGTACATTTATTAAAGCAGTAAATCAGTTTTTTTTTTCAAACATCATGTAAACATATAATTAGATTGAGATTGGTGTAAATTAGAGTAATTGATCTAGATTATATGATTGTAAATTGATTCGTTTGGGGATTCTCCTCATATTCCATTTACACAATACGTCATGTATATATTTGGCGAATCACAGAATCCGATTAATTCCATCCATGTATGTCTTATTTGCATTTTTAATATAAGTACAGACAAAAAAAAAAAATCAAAGTGTTATTGTGCAAACATACTGTAAACGTACTGACTGTAGAAAGTTCTTGTTTTTTTTTAACTCAATTTCGGAAAATTCTTAATTTTAGAAAACAAACAAAAAAAACTCTAAAGGAAACAAAATTCTAGAAAAAAAACCCCTAAAACCTTTTTGTTCATTAAAAAAATAATTTAGGAAAATCCACGATTCTTTAATTCTAAAAAGTCACAAAAAACTAAACAATGGAAAGAAATTTCCAGACGCCCCTAAAAAAAGAAAAAAAAATGTTAGTGATGTTGATCTATTTTAATCGGAGTTCTTCCCACTGATTATATAAACATGAATAAGACTAAATAATTGATTGGTTTTAAAGTAGAAAAGATGATTCTAGAACATTCTTCCATATTTGATTGTCCCGTGATTCCCGGACGCAGCAGGCGGATCTGAGACTTTAAATCGTCCAAAGATATGAACATTTGTGGACTTTGGAAGGAAATGAGTTTGCTGACGTTCCCTAAAGGCCCTAAAACAGAATAAATCAGGAGTTCTCAAACACAAATCTCAAAGGTCCACAAAGAAAATTATCAATAAGACAAAGGTCCGTTTATTAAAGTCAGTCAAGCCAGGGTCGGATTAGAATCCTACACTGTAAAATGTGACAAGTTGATCTTACTTAAAAAAAAATCTAGGAAACTGATTGAAAAGGATCAGTAAATATAACTATTAGTCTTAAGTTACAAAGTATGTTTACTTTGTCTACTTGAACTTAAGACTAATAGTTATATTTACTTAGCTTTTTCAAGGCAATCAGTTTCCTCTATTTTTTAAAATAAGATCAACCTGTCACATTTTACAGTGTAATATTTTACTGGGAATTTAAGGTGTTGGGGGGAAGCAGCTGATAGTGGAGCAGTCAGACATTCGGTTTCGGAGAATTTTTACTCGTTTGTTGCAGCAATGTCTCGCACAAAATACAAATAATACATATGAAAAGCATAATTTGTTAAGAGTCCCGAGACAGTTGATGATCTGAGACTTTAAATTGTCAAAAGTTGTGAATGTTTGTGGACTCCTGAAGGAAGTGAGTTTGCTGACATTCCCTAAAGGTCCTAAAACAGAATAAATCAGAGCAAGTCAAACACAAATCTTAGTTCACAAAGAAAATTCTCAATAAGACAAAGGTCCGTTTATTAAAGTCGGTCAAGTCAGGGTCGGATTAGCCCTGATTTTACCGGGGATTTAAGGTGTTGGCGGGGGGGAGCGCAGCCGATAGCGGAGCAGTCAGACATTCGGTTTCAGAGAATTTTGACTCGTTGCGTCGCAGCGATGTCACAGATAATACAAATATATGAAAAGCACAATTTGCTCAGAGTCTGGAGACAGTTGTAGTTTGGTCCGGATCCGGATCAGAGTCCGGATTTTGAGGATGACTGGTATCTAGGAGTCACGATGGCCAACTGGGTTCAAATCTGAGTGGTGGTCTGACTCTTCCTGCATTCAGGAGCATAAATGGCGAGAACTGGAGGAGCAGCGACAGGCCCAGAACCTGCAGAGAAAGCTGCAGCAGGAGCAGGAATACCTGCTGTCCCTGCAGAGACAGCAGAGTCTGGACTCGAGCAAGTCCACCGTGCAGGGTCCCAAACACCCGCAGGGTCCCAAACCCCCGCAGAGTCTCGATCCGGACGGGGCCAAGCCACCACAGGACCCCGACTCCGACAGGATCAGAACCACTCCGAGTCACACTCTGGAGAAAACAACACACCCCACGCTCCAGGTGCCTGAACGCCAAGGCCCCGCCCCCAACTCTGACTCTGAGCCAATCAGAGAGGTGAACCTGGCTGTAGAGGCTTCCTCTGCTTGTGTGTTCTGTCTGAACGGTGACACGGGTGCTTCTGTGGGTGTCAAAGTGACTAGAATGCCACTAATGTCTCTTTCCACGCTGAACCTCGTCCAGGCTGTGTGACTTTGTGCTGCAGACCAAAGTTAAAGGAGCATTCTGGCGGTTGTGCCACTCACACTGCAAAAGCTTCTAGTTTTTCAGTGTTTCCTAACCTTTCTGGTGTCAGTTTTTTTTCCTCTCCACGTGAGAATTGCATGCCAGGCTCTGCTGGTCGTGGTGCTACTAGCGGGATGTGGGACGCGTGGCGAGCGTAACACAGCTGCGTTTGATGGCGTGCAGATAAATGTCTGATATAGAGGAAACTAACAGACTTGGCTTACATGTCCTCTGTGTGTCCGTATGACTCAGCTGCTAACGGCTTCTTCCTGTGTGTGTGTGTGTCTGCGTGTGCGTGTCCTCCTCAGGCTGATGAAAGGTATCGTAAGAACATCCAGGGTTCTCCCCAGGCAGCCCCCACCAAACCCCAGCAGCCCCCGGTGCCCCCCACCCGCTCCGAGTCTTCCTACGCCAACGGGAACGCCTCCTCCGAAGCCGCCGCCATGCACCGGCCCGTGGAACCACAGGTAACCACGGTGATCCCAAGACCTGCCCACCCAAACCCCCGAATCCCACGGTACACAGGCAGCATTTTGAGCTGGTATCAAAGTGGGAAATTTAGCTCTGTGGTCATGGCAACAGGGACTTTAAAGGACCATACCGTTGATTGTGCATGTTTAAGCCCAAGCCAAATCCTGTAATCTTTCAAACTCAAATGTTCAGGTGATACAAACACCTTAAAATTCAACGTTTCACCTGTTCACTCTTACTTAGGATTGTTGAAGGCACAGCCATTTTTAATTTCATGGTTAATAAAGCCGTCTTCTCCTGGGACTATATTTCCTGGTGGAGACGTAAATTATCTTCTGAGCAGCTCCATGTTAATCGGTTAAATGAAGTTACTTTGACAAAAAAACAATCATGTTCGCTGTGATGGATTATTTATCTAGAAGGTGATTTTTATGTCGTACTGGAATGAACTGAAGCTAATATCAGTCTGGAAGGAAGGAAAAATTTACCGCTAAAATCCTGTATTTTGGGAAATGGTTGTCAGTAACGTAACATGTATGTAGATTGTATCTATTGGGCTCAAAAACGCATAATCACTGGTATGGTCCTTTAAAACCAAAAAGGTGTGTGCTGTGGTTCGATGAAGAGACGGTTTTGTCATCATTTTTCAGGAAGATCTTTAGAGTTTTCTCAGCATCATCGTCTGTGGAGTTTTATTGCTTCTTTTCCTGACATAAACTAGATTATTAAGACTTCCTGTTTGTTTTGTTCTCGCTGTTTTCTGGATTTGTGTTCATTTTGTGCAGCGTTTCCAGCTCAGATCTTTTCAGACGTTTCTCCTGGATTATGAATTTTCCAGATTCTTTTCCATGCAGGAAGTTTCATTTCTCACTTTAAAGCTGCATTTCATCTCCAAACGCTGTCGTTAAAAACAGACAGAAGAGCTTTTACCGCCTCACACAGCCAATCAGGGCTATGACAGTGTTTTTATTTTTTTTATTGAACATATGTGGTCGATTCTCCTCTTCCTCCTGTGATTAACCCTTAACAGGTTCTTCCTCCTTCAACCAGAACAGGAACAAACTCACAGACACTGTATTATGTGTGTGTGTGTGTGTGTGTGTGTGTGTGTGTTGAACATTATGANCTCACAGACACTGTATTATGTGTGTGTGTGTGTGTGTGTGTGTGTGTGTGTTGAACATTATGATATTTCAGGTATTTTTTCAGGGTTGAAGGTCGTTTGCAGTGTGTTCCTCTTCATCATCAGCTGATTCATATGTCTGTAATTCATAAACAGGTTGATTGTTACTAATCAAAGCTTTTAATCCACCAAACATAAATAATCTGAAGTAGGGCTGGGCGATAAATCGATTTGATTAATTTGATTTTACGTTTTGGCACAATGTGTAAAATGGCTGAATCAATAAATCGAGAGATTTAAAAAAAAAAAAACCTAGTATATATCTATTTTTAATGGGAAATGCAGTAGTGGGTGTGGTTTGATGGGTCGCTTCTTCAAGCCACGCCCACAAAGCTTTCAGCAGGTCAGACGTGTCAAGATGCAACAAACACTTTGAGGATGAGCTCGTTCCTAAAAACGGAAACGTCACGTCAGTGTTGGTTTTCCTTCACGGCGTGCAGCAAACCAGCGTGTCTGTAAAGTCTGTAGCAGCTGCAGCAGAAACATGCAGCTGAGTGGCAGCAATGCAGCGCTGCGAGATGCAGATCTGCAG
>VXCM01010617.1:0-16848 GCA_014773175.1 Lucifuga dentata | reverse complement strand
AGCTAAAGTAAAGTTAGACTACAGGACTGTTTGGTTGTGTTGTTTTACAATGATATTAATTACAGTATTAAACTTTGTGCAGAGAAGTAATATTACGAAATTATTTACACTTACATATCAATGGCAAACAGGTACACAAAATAGATAGTTAACTTGGCGATACATTCTGACCTTTTTCTTTCAATTTCTCATGAGAAAAAATACTTTATTCACCTTTTAGCTCATCATTTCCATTCATAAAGCTCGCTTCCACGGTGTTGCCATGTTGACTGATGTCATACTCGGTAAGTCAGGGTGGATAATTTTGTCTGAGTTTCCCAGCCGGAGCTCTGACTTCAAATGCAGTTGCAACGCATTTTTCCAAGTAAAAAGTCGGAAAAATCTGAGTTCTGAGGTCTGTCGAATGCAGCATTAGCTATGTAGTTAGCACATTGTTAGCCACATTGTTAGTCACATTGTTAGTTCCTTTGTTAGCTACATTAGTAACCACGTTGTTAGCCACGTTGCTAGCACGCTGTTAGCCACGTTGTTAGCACGTTGTTACCTACGTTGTGAGCACATTTGCCATGTTGTTAGCCACGCTGCTAGCCACATTGTTTGCCATGTTGTTATGCACATTGTTAGCTATGTTTGGGATGATGGAAGACTGTTTAAAATGACAGGAGCAGATTGAAAGCTGGAAAAGATGCTGTCAGATCAACACGATGGTTGATCTCCTAAAAAATTTGTGAAATGAGCAAAAAGTCTGAAAATGCAAATATAGGCTTCATGCATGGCAAGCAAGATGAATAATTTTTTAAACAATATCATAAATAATTATAATAATTAATAATAATATATAATAATAATTAATAAAGAAACAGGAAGTGGTTAGAAACAATGTAGAGACATGAGTGTGTGGAGGTCAGGTGAGTCGTGAGCTCACCTGACCTCCACAGCTCACGTGAAGCTCACGTGAGCTCACGTGAGCTTCAACTCTCCACACTAATCAATAGATTTAAAGCACAGCTTTACTTTTTCATAACTAGAGGCTTCCTCAAATATTTACAAAAGTATTAGTGTTTTTTTTTCGCAAATCACACATATTTTACAGTACAGCACTGCTGCAGATTTTCTTAACATGCCACAGCAGTGTTTCCCACAGGTAGAAAATTAAGTTGTGGTGGTGGGTTGGCGAAGGGGGATGGAGCGGAGGAAGTGAGAGGAAAGGAAACCTAACATCCGACTGTCTTGAATGCGTCCCATTTCGTATGCACTGTGCGCACATGAAACACTCCCCCCCAACAATGCCTTTTCTGCCTGTGGGAGACACTCTATGCGCGGTGCAGACGAAACGGGACGCATTCAAGGCAGTCGGATATGAGGTTTCGTTTTCTCGCTTTCTCCGCTCCACTTTCGTTTTCTTGGGGCCGCCCAAGTACAGCCTATACAGTGTATGTGTGCGTGTCAGTGTGTGAAGGCAGTGTCGGAGTTTTGTTGTTTTTGGCTGGGTCATCCCGTGAAACCTAGGCAGGTCTTCAGAAACCTGGGTGGGCCACCCAAGTTTCGCCTAGCACAGTGTTTTTCTAACATTTCATGAAGACAATTAACAAAAAGTCCGTGTGCAGAGATTACGATATCATGTGTTTTTTGATGTTCCATTACATTAGTTGGTTAGAAATCATGTTATTGTTGCAGTAAAGCGAGTATCGCAGCTTTACAAGTTGAAACCGGTGACTGCCTGCAAGGAATGACGATAAATGTAGAATATTTACATACCAGATCATGGTTCAGGAAATGAATCTAACTATAAAGGCAGAAATCTCTGTCTGTGGCACCAACATCTCTAGAACCTGGCACTGTATGAAGCTGATATTTAACAGGTTTATTGCTCAGGACCCAAGGACATGCAGTGTCGTGTGCGATGTTGCTTGGATGACCAGTTCTTGAAGTCAGCTTTACCGAAAAAAAAAAAGTAGTCTGCACACCAGGATACCTTCCGGACGTGGCGGCAGGTTATGCGCCGGGCGCGGCAGCATATGCTCCACTCCTGGACGTGGCAGACTGCGGCACACACCATAAAGTCCGGTCCGGTCCGGTCCAAACAGGCACGTTTTGAATGGGCATTGCACTAGTCTCACTATAAAGACTGTCTGTGGCACCAACATCTCTAGAACCCGGCACTGTATGAAGTTGAAATTCAGCAGGTTTATTACTTAGGACCCAAGGGTCCTGTGTTGCAGCATCACTGTGAAGTTGTCTGGATGAGCAGTTCCAGAATTGAACTGTGCTGGTAAAAAGTACCTTCTGGGTGCTCCGGCTTCCTCCCACCTCCAAAGACATGTAGGTCAGGTGAATTGGGAACTCTAAATTGCCCGTAGGTGTGAATGAGAGTGTGAATGTATTTGTCTGTCTCTGTGTCAGCCCTGCGATAGACTGGTGATCTGTCCAGGGTGAACCCCGCCTCTCGCCCTATGACCGCTGGGATAGGCTCCAGCCCCCCCGTGACCCTCAACAGGACAAATAGGTTTAGAAAATAGATGGATGGATGGTAAAAAGTAGTCCGCATGGCAGGATATGCTCTGGTCCAGTGTCACAGTCTCAACCTGACCCCATACAGCAAACAAAGCTAGCTCACGAGGTCATGCAGAACTAAATGATGGCAGGCTGCAGCACACACCATAAAGTCCGGCCCGTTCTGAACACACACGTTTTGAATGGCACTACACTAGTAGTCATAATAGGCAAAAACATTGTTCTGGTCCTTTATCAAAGTTGTTTACTTATATATAATTGCTGACAGGCCATTTTTCATGATAATGAACAAAAATTGGAAAGTTTAATTTTGTGTTATTTTTCACATAATCAAATTTGTGTTGGAAAAAGATAATACTCAGTTTTTGTGATACCTTGTTCCTGTCACTCAGAATGTTTAAAAACTTCCATTATACTTGCATTAAGGCAGTAAGTCCATTTTTGTCAGTGTATACATCTTAATTAGATTGAAGTTGGCGTAAATCAGAGTAACAGACCGAGATGATGTGTTTGTAAATTGATTTGGGCAGGTAAACGTCACCTCCACCCGCATCATCTCACCTGTCAGGCCCTCCACATAGTCCCATTATGCCATGTGTCATGTGTATTCAGCAAACCAGGAGTTCTATGAATTCTGTCCACGTGTACACCTGACTGGGGTTACTGCCTTCATGTATCAGACATAGATACTGGATGTAAATGTACTGAAGATACGCTGTTACCGAGCGAATCAGACGCTCTGTACGGACGGATCATTTTGCTGATCATCAACAGGAAACTCTCTAGATAACAAAAAAAAAAAAAANAAAAAAAAAAAAAAGACTGCACCAAATCTGTCACTTTCCACCACTCAAAGCTCTGTCACATGTCCCTACCACTGGTTCCTTCTGGTTCTTCCTGGATTGTTTTAATGCGCATTACCGCCACCTACAGCCTGGCTGTCAACAGCACCCAAAACATCCCACAATTCAATGCACGGCTCAAAATGGCCATCGCATTTTTCACATCCGCGAAACGGATTAAGTACAAAATACATATTGAATTGTTGATGCATGAAGTTCAATCTAAAAACAAACCATACTTGTGAGGAAAAAAAATCAAAATTTTGCTGTTGTTTTTATGTATAAAAAATTGTTTGGATTATTTGTTTGTTCATCCTGTTGACATTGAGCCACTGTTTCTTTTTATGAGATAGAAAGCAAAGAAAGCAGCAGCAAGACAAACAGAAACAGTGCAGACCACTAAGTCACAACAATAAGAGCACATTAAAAATGTAAAAGTCCATGAAGGAGACAGCAGAGTCTTCCAATGACCTTCAAAACGTACTGGCCCAGATTCATAAACAGTAGCGCATGACTTACCGCATCGCTATGCGCTAATATCATGGTGCAAACACATTCCCTCATTCATAAACGTCTGTTAGCGACATATGTTAGCGTTAGCCTTAAAGAGGCGTTACTGTGATATTTCCTTATTTACATGTGGCGGTAGCTATTCATAAAACAAACCCACACACTAACATTAAGTCCTGCTTCATTCTGGTGATAAAGCAGTATGAAATCTGGGCAATGTTTAAAGTGTATTTGCCTCACGTATGTTAGTGATCAATAACTTTGATAGGTAAACTCTCTCAGCAGATCAGTTTTTAAATGGTGAGTTTTGATCTAATCTGACACACATTCTTTTGCAGTCTGCTTCACCTGCTGCACTGCATATCTGAGTTCCTCACACACACACACACACGATCACACACTACGGAGACTACAGAGGATAAAATACATGTTTTCCTATTATTTTAGCATCAGTCTTTTAAACGAGGATCGTAAAGCAGAATGCTTGTTTCCTTTAAAACCAGATGAATCAGGATAAATGGTGGCTGTAAATATGCAGCAGCTCATTAACNTGTTTCCTTTAAAACCAGATGAATCAGGATAAATGGTGGCTGTAAATATGCAGCAGCTCATTAACACGATGATCTTCATCAGCTTTTACCTGTCACACCTGCCTTCATGTGACAGCGGTGCCATGATTATCTAGGAGAAGTTTTATGAATGAGCTTTAATTATCACGGCGCACATTAAGGTCAACGCTACACTCCTAATAGCCGTTTTTTATGAATCTTCCCAATAATGTTTATATTGTATTACAACAATGTGCTATTGCAGCTGCTGCATAGATGCTTTTATTCCTATGGCTCAGATTTATTACTCTGGAGATGAACAGATGAAATTTTTTGTGCTTTCAACAGACCAGCCAAACATATTCCTTCATTTAGCTGCACTGAACTGAAATGCCCTGATGAGCCTAAACAAAAGTTTGATTTGTTTCTTCATGTTCCAATCTGTTGCTGTAAAAATGGGCTACAGTACATTTAACATATAACTGTTGAATAAATTGTGTAGATGAAATTATAAAATTATGATTTGGTCTAAATCAGTCAGCATGATTGTCTTCTAGATGTGCATGTTGATGCAGGTTTAAATGGTGCATCCTTCATGGAGAATGAATGAGCTGCACTCTAGTCTATTTTATATTTCTGTATATTTCTGCATTGCAACACTTGCAAATCATCATGCAAAGCAGCATCTATTTGATGAGGATGCGACAGCGCAAAGCGACGACAGAGCATCAGACACGTTGCAGTGTTGCAGCAGCGTTTCCTGATTGCAGCAGAAGCATTTCTTGCTTCCATGGCTGATAACTGCATGAAACGCTAAACGCAGCGTGTGCACGCCCACACACGCTAACAGCAGCCTCCTGTGGAGAACTCCTGCTCACTGCTACCCATTTAGAAACCACCACAATCATTACAGGCATGAGTGTGCACGGCGTGGGGCGGGCTGATGAAAGCAGCTCGCAGGTACACAGCTTGTGCATCATATTGACTCTCGAGGCTATTATCTCAGAGCGTGTTGAAGGAGGCTGGCGTCAGAAAGTTGCTGGAGCAGCGGGGAGAGACGCTCAGGTCAGAGCGCAGCAGCCAATAGGCTTTGTGCTTTCTTGCTGTTACACCCACTGGATTTATAAACACACTTGTTAGGAGATTATAAGAGGTAAAGCATGCCATGGCTAGCATGCTGCGGCTGGCATGCTGCAGCTCCACTGCATTTTGGTGAAAGAGCTCGGCCAGGTATTTCAGGTTTTGTTACTGCAGGGAGCTCGCTGCTTTTGCTGTTCATCTTACTTTTCGCATCGTCGAGCCTTTTCATGAATCCTCACTCAGCTAAATCAAAGCATGAATCTGGATCCATGTTCATGGACTCCAGTCCGTGTTTTAAGGATGAAATGCAACATGAAGTTTTAAACAGCACACGTGCATGTATCTGTATATCTTAATTCTAACTTCAAAATTCAGACTGACAACATGTAGCCTGTCATATTTTTCAGATACACAAAGAAAGCAGGAGTTTTTTGCTGACACAAAGCTGTTTTTTTATGTATTTATGCTCAACTGAGACAGGAAAATAAATGCATGAGTGCAAGCTCACCAAGTACTTGCTAAAAGGATCAAGATAGTTACGCTGAGAGATATAACTCAGCTTCTCTCCTTTTTGCTTATATCGAAACATAATACCATATCAAATAGAATTACCAGTGGACAGGGCTGCAAAGTTTTACTCAATAAATTGATTTGATAGCAAACAGAGGCCGGATAATCTAGAGAAACAAAAAAAAAAGAGAGCGCTAACCCTCAAAGAAGCTAATCCACCTCTTCAGAATAAAAGGGATTCAGGTTTTAAACCTAAAGTGGAAATAAGTAATTTATGATTCAGTTGAAATAAATGGGAATAAGAGTCTTTGTCCACCACTGCTGAATAAGCTGCAGTTATTATGTAGCTCAGGAGGCTGTGTTTGCAAAGAAAATCAACAGCTCAGGATACAATTATTAATTTATGTTTTTAATTTTAGGCTCAGTTGGTATCGTTATCCACAATGAAAGCAGGTGAAGTTCACACCTGCCTGGCTGCTGGAACACGGAGGACAGGTTGAACATTAACTGAATGGGGTGATATGGATTTTGGATGACTGCCAGGTGATTTTATGATTTTGGGGCATAACTTAAGTCTGTTGTCACAGCTGTTAAACATTATTACACACACATTCAACTCTGACAGAAAATCAACCCAGAAAATAAACGATAACCAAACAAACCACTAAGCAGGCAGCTGGAGGCTTTCTGTCCTCCAGGTTATGCTTTAGGAGATGTTTGCATCTGTAAAAAAAAAAAAAAAAAAAAAAANGAAAAAAAAAAAAAAAAAATTGTTCCCTAAAATACTTTTCTTTCAGGAAGTTGCTAAAAGTGAACCAGAAGACCAAGTTTCACTTTTGATGCGTGAGAACCGTTGAAGAGAAACAGCGATGCAGTTTCACTTTAAATTGCATCAAATGCTGAATAGTGGAAAAAAGATTTTGTTTGGAGATACTTTTTGTGACATTTTATCATAATGAGCGCCAGTGATGTGGAGCTTATTCTGCTTGTTAAATTGCTATAAAACGGCTTCTGTTATTCATTAAAAAATACTGCACAAATGCTCGTCCCTAAAGCAAAAATCTATAAAATCATGGCAGGCTAGATTTTTTTTTTCTTTTTCCAATCCAAAATGCCAAAAGCCAAATCCAAAGATATAAACGTGAGATGAGAGTTAATAACCAGCGTGCCTCAGTCTGCAGCCACAGCCTGCTCACGTGTTTTAAAGGTTAAAGGTCACTCTCGTTCCTGCTCGTCTTCATGTGTGAATGAAAAAGCCATCAGAGCTCCAGCAACAGGATCTATCTATCTATCTATCTATCTATCTATCTATCTATCTATCTATCTATCTATCTATCTATCTATCCCATTGTATTTCTGTTTTTGTGTGATATTAAAAAACAGCATCGTTTATGATCTGAGAGGATCATCTTTAACCATCCTGTATTTAATTTTCTTCCTCTGATCATCACCGCTTCAGTACACGTTTTGTCAAACTAAAAGTCCATAAAATCATGGCACACTATGTTTTTTTCCTTTTTCCAATCCCAAATGCCAAAAGCCAACTTGGCGAAAGGATGCATGATTTTTGACAGGACGATAAACAATAAACATTGTTTGTTTAATTTTTTAGAATATTACAAATACAAAGTAAAACATAGGTAACAGACTGACAGAGGTGATGCTACCACGTTCTGAGACACATGAAACAAAACGCTTCAATGGATGAAGATGAGAGAACTGTTTCAAATATTATATATTATGCTATTAATATATAATATTTTATACTTTCAAAAATGTACTATATAGTATATTTTAAGATATATACTATCTTTATAACCTGGCTCCTACCTATCTGACGGACCTCCTACAGGCCTGTGATCCTCATCAGCAGGTCTGCTCTGGGTTCAGGACTTCAGTCTCACCACCATGCAGACATGTTACGGGCGGGCATCAGTGGTTGAATGTCTTGCCCGCCCAGATGAAATCAGCAGCTAAAAAAAAAAAAAATCTATCCGCTATCCTGTTATAATTTAAGACAACTTCTCTTCTATCAAATAAGACAACAGAGAAAATAGCAGCACAACTCAAATACGTCCTCACTGCAAAACTGTAATAAATACATGACTGCTGTCAGCGCTCAGCAGGCATGACCAGGACTTCATTAGATATTATCTGACTCACCTGTTTAAGGTATTCATGTTCTGTGTTGGAGTATCTGGTTGACGTCCTATAGTTTAAAACAACTATCAAATAAGACAGTAATGGTTATTATAGCAGCACTGACAATAAGATCAGCTATCAGGATGGACGGACAGATGGATAATAAATTTAAGTCATGGCAATATAAGGTGATAAGCCCAGAGGACCACTAGCCACACTTTTGGATTGGCATAACCGTTTTGTATATATATGCAATTTGATCTTGCAACAGACAGATAACATAGTGCGTAAGTGAGTGTGTGACCTTCACTGGCCCTACGGTGGTGTTCTTTGTTGATTTTGTTTTACATGTAATCTCAGTTTGGGCTTTAATCTGCTTGAATTGTTGTGCTTTATAAGTGTACGTTTGTATAATTTATACACGAGTTTGTAGCCTAAATGTTGTAAATTGTCTTGGGTGCAGGTAATACACTGCGTGTCATAGCCTACTTGGGGAATTACGAGTAATTAAAATGAATTTAAACTAAGCAAACAAACAGGCTGCAAAACGTGTCAAATTTACACCTGTGGTGACGTGAATTTATGACTGCTATTCAATAAAGTTTGGCGACGTGAGAAATCAAGATGGATTCACATCATCCAGCGATGATGATTTGGTGCTGATGCTTTTGACAGAAAAAAATAGAGAAAATGCTTGTGAACAGCGTATGGAGGTGTGTGTCAGGTCACATTAATATCTGAGCCATTTGGCTGTAGGTACACAGGCCGTGCGTAACGGGCGCACGGACTGTGAGCAGATGAACAGGTGAAATACATCCCTGCTGAGATTTGCATCCAAGATGAAGGAAAGAAATCACTTTAACAGCTCACATTTGGGGCTATTTCTATGTGACAGGGAGAGTTTGGTGCATGTGAGCCTCCTCAGGGCTGAGAAAGGAGGGGATGTATTTTTNGTGACAGGGAGAGTTTGGTGCATGTGAGCCTCCTCAGGGCTGAGAAAGGAGGGGATGTATTTTTCGGAAGAAATAACGACAAAATAAAAGTGGACTATAATCGATGCTGCCCACATACCTCCTATCATATTGCCCCTAAGAAGTGCCATAATCACTGTTTGATAAGTTTTTCAAAGTAATAAATACTGTCTCAGATTACGTGATTCGTTGTCCGGGAGTGGGGATGCAATTCTCGGTAAGGACGCAGTTTGAGGCACAACAAAGATGAGCGCCGAGTTCAACATAAAACGTTACGTTGGGTATGTGAAGTCGAGCTCGGAGTGAATAAAATAAATGCCAATGCCAATCCACATCCGTCAATGGAACTCTACTACACAATTCAAACCTGCCCTCAAAACTCACCTTTTTAAACTCTTATCTCCTGAGTCTATCATCTCTATATGACTATCAGAATACTGTTTTGTGCCTGATTTTATTTTGTTTATTGTCCTATGCCGCTTCTGATTTTTGTGCGGCGACCTTGAGTGCCTTGAAAGACGCCTTTAAATACAGTGTATTATTATTATTATTATTAGCAGGTGAAACATGGATTTTTAAGGTGGGTGTATCGCTTGGATATTTGATTTTGAAAGATTAAGAGATTTAGCAAAATATCAGGAAAGCTGAAATACTGAAAGGTTTTATCCTTTGGGACGTGATTGTCAGTAATGTAACATGTATGAAAATTGAATATATTAGGCTCAAACCTGCAAAATGGTCGGTCTGGTCCTTTAAAGACAAACACTAACAGATGCCGATGACAGCCGTTGATGAATGAGGGAATGTGGTTATTTTATGATATTTGCCTTTATTGATGTGAAGCTTTATGAGTCTGGTTCAGTGTATCTGCTGTTACTGCTGGTCAGCACTGTCGACAGCTAAGTGTACACTTTGACTGATACGGTAACAACGGCAAACTGAACTCAGAAATGCTTAAACAAGCTGCTTGAAGTTGGTGTTGTGAGGTTTGCTCAGCCAGTCTTTGTGCTGGGTTTGAGTTTTAGGCCTCCGTGCTTCTTATAAGTGAGAAACTGGTTATTTTACATCTGTATGGCCTTATACCTGTCATAAGGTGCACCTTTTCTGATTATTCAGATTTGGCTAAGCTGATACACGTATTCATGCTGCCACCTGCTCATGGCCTGCAGGTACAATCGATTCATTCATTCATTCATTCATTCATTCGTTCATAAATGAATGAATAAGTAAAAAAGCATGAATGTGTAACTGAATCCATGCAGTAATTTACAACGTTCAAAGATATTAAAAGATGACATTACAAACTCTATCTATCTATCTATCTATCTATCTATCTATCTATCTATCTATCTATCTATCTATCTATCTATGTGTCTTCTCACAGATTTTGGCAATTCTGGCAACATAATCATTTAGTAATAAAAATTGTTTGTTTCATTTTTTAGAACGTTACAAATAGAAAAAATAAAACAAAGATAACCGACTAACAGAGGATTTAAAAAAAAGAAAAATAATAAAAATGAATGTTACATAATTAAAAAAAAAGCAATTCACAGAAGGCTGTAAATCTGGATTTAGAGGAGGGATTTAAATTCCACCCAAATGCTGCTCAGAGCGACGTGGAACGCGTTTGAACAGCGTAAAGCTGCAGCAACGTGTACAGTTCCTTTTAGTAACAATACCAGAGGATAAATAATAAAATACTCCGTTACAAGAAGAAGTCTTCAAGTCTTTATTTCAGTAAAGCTATATGAGCACTGATAGCATCCAAGTGTGTAAAGCCAGGTGTAAACCTTGTGTCTCCTTTTGTTTCTGAGTTGTGTGTGTTAGTTGCAGCAGGAAAGAAATGAAGAAATGAGTAAAAAAAAAGGACAGGAGAAAGAAAGAAAGTAGGTAGGATGGAAAGACAAGGAAGAAAGGAGGTGAAGACAGAATTTTTTTTTCTTACGTCTGGAGGTTCTTTGAAACGGCCTGTTTTTATGTAACTCATGTAGAATATAAATCTGAATCTACATGCAACGAAGTATAACCTGCAATATTTTTTTCTGAAGTGTAGTAGAAAAAAGGGTGAAAATACTATTGCTGCAAAAAGTAACTATTTAATTACTTTCCACCTCCTCTCTGCACTGACAGAAAATCACAGAAAAGGGATGAAATGGATTTCAGTTCTCTGCTGAATAAACTGCTGCTTCATTTTAACGTCCTGTACTTACCTACACATTTTACTGCTTTAAATGCTTTAATCATCAGCGGATAACAATCAGCACGGCCAGAGAAAAGGGATTAAATAGGTGATAGCGGGACAGGAAATGAAGAGTGGTCCAGCTTTCTACTTCCTGTTTGACAGCAGCAGCAGATTATCAGGTAGACGTTTGCTGCCATCAAATGATCTCACATTCAACATTTTCTACATTTAACTGAATGCAGAAGCTCTAGAACTTTTATTTTTTTAATTTTTTTGCTGACATGACAGTGAGGATTATAACATAATACGATGTAAATAAGACCCGCTGCTGCCTGATGTAACATTTACATTAATTCTAAACATTATGGCTCAGGTTTTTAGCAGCTGATTGGTCCTAGCTGCTGCTTTCAATTTGTGTTCATCTTGTCTGAAACCGAGAACTTTTCATGCCCAAGTTCAGTCAAATTAAACATATAATGTAATTTGTCTTTTCATGTAATTACTGACGCCCGCATCAAACTTCTCTTTATCCTAGATGTCATGTGAATCCTTTCATGCATTCCCCCCAAATTCTGTCTGACATGTTCGGTATCTTTGCAGACTTCAATGATTTAAAAAAAAAAAAAAAAACCAGCATTGCCACCTGCAGGCAGTCAGTCACTCTTGGTGATGTAGTGGTTGTAGCACACACACACACACACATACACACACACAGTTTGCTGGCTGCATTGTGGTCTTGCATTCGCTCTTGCTGGCACTGCAGCCAAACAGCAGCGACATTCTTGTTCAGACGTCAGCTGTGGTAAAACTTTCTGTGCTGGTCCAGAAGGAGACAAACCTCTTAGATCTCATATCTGCCTTTTTTTTTAACGTGGCAGCAGATAATTCAGTCAGCAGGTCCTTTGCTGCCACTGTTATTCTTGACCCCTCAGTTAAACTGTCAGCTAGAGGAAACTGAATCCATTTGGTGTCACAGCAGAATGTCAGACTCTGAAGCACTTTTCAAATGGAATCACAGCCTGCAGACCATGCCTGCAGATGTTTGAGCGTGTGTTTTAGCGTGTTTGAGCATGTTTTGGAGTGTTTTAGTGTGTTTGAGCATGTTTTAGTGTGTTTTAGCGTGTTTGAGCATGTTTTGGAGTGTTTTAGCATACATTTTAGCATGTGTTTTAGCATGTTTGAGCATGTTTTGGAGTGTTTTAGTGTGTTTGAGCATGTGTTTTAGCGTATTTGAGCATGATTTAGAGTGTTTTAGTGTGTTTTAGCATGTGTTTTAGCATGTTTGAGCATGTTTTGGAGTGTTTTAGCCTACGTTTTACCATGTGTTTTAGCGTGTTTGAGCATGTTTTAGAGCATTTTAACGTATGTTTTAGCATGTGCTTTAGTGTGTTTGAGCATGTTTTAGATTGTTTTAGCGTATGTTTTAGCATGTGCTTTAGAGTGTTTAGCGTATGTTTTAGCATGTGTTTTAGCATGTTTGAGCATGTTTTAGAGTGTTTTAGCATATGTTTTAGCATGTGTTTTAGCATGTTTTAGCATGTTTTAGAGGGTTTTAGCATATGTTTTAGCATGTGTTTTAGTGTACATGAGCATATGTTTTAGCATACATATGAGCGTGTGTTTTAGCATGTGTTTTAGTGCGTGTTTAATTAGCATACATATGAGCATATGTTTCAGCATGTGTTTTAGCATGTGTTTTAGCATGTATATGAGTGTATGTTTTAGCATGTGTTTTAGTGTGTATTTTAGCACAGATATGAGCGTATGTTTTAGCATGTGATTGTGTATTTTAGCATACATATGAGTATATGTTTTAGCATGTGTTTTAGTGTGTGTGTTAGCATACATATGAATGTATGTTTTAGCTTACATGAGCATGTTTTAGCATGTGTTTTAGTGTGTTTTAGCATACTTATGAGCGTATGTTTTAGAATGTGTTTTAGTATGTTTTAACCTACATGTGAGCGTATGTTTTAGCATGTGTTTTAGTGTGTGTTAGCATACATTTGAGC
This sequence comes from Lucifuga dentata, assembly GCA_014773175.1. Taxonomy (NCBI): domain Eukaryota; kingdom Metazoa; phylum Chordata; class Actinopteri; order Ophidiiformes; family Bythitidae; genus Lucifuga; species Lucifuga dentata. The sequence continues at coordinate 3,534 of VXCM01010617.1, read as the reverse complement.
ATATGTTCTAACATGTGTTTTAGCGTGTATTATAGTATGTGTTTTAGCACGTTTTAGCATGTTTGAGTATGTTTTAGTATGTTTGTGCATGTGTTACAGCATATGTTTTAGCGTCGTTTGAGCATGTATGTTAGCATATGTTTTGGCATGTTTTAGCTTGTGTTTTAGCTTATGTTTTAGCGCGTGTTTTAGCATGTTTAAATAGCATATACTGTATTTTATATATATATATATATATATCTATACACACACGTAGATACGTAATATATACAGTAGGCAGGTACTAGTGTGCTACAACTAGTTCTGTGCAAATTGAAAGATAATGAACAGTTAATGTGACAAAGATTGTTCTTCAGGATATGAAAGTCTCTTATGACCAAATATGAATTGAAGGCAGGAACACACAATACGTTATAACTCCACAGGAAGCAGCGTAGGCGCTCATATCTAATGTCATGACCTTTTATTGGTCATCATGATGAGTTTATATAACGGCCTTCATCTTTCTCTTCACCTTCATCTTGAAATGAGACATACCCATCTGATACTCCATATGTAAATTTGTCCCGCGTATTTTTTTTTTGTTTTATTAGAGGGAAAAAAAACAGTTTCTCCTCTTCCTGTTTCAGAACAAAAAGACTAAAATGACATTTGAAAAAAAACAAAATGGTTATTCAACGTTTTATTTGTCACATGCTGTAACACGGGTGAAATGCTTGTTCTGGTAGTTCCCAGACTGTGCTTCTTTATAAAAAAAAAAAAAATACAGTAAGATAAAACAAAATGAAAAAAATAAGGATAAGGCAACAAGAGAGAGACTCAGGAGGAGCTTTTATCCTCAGACAAGACTTCATAACAGCTACACATGATGTACCATCTACACACCTCCTCCCTTTCCTTAGTGCACTCCTCTCTACTTCTCACACATCTATCTCTCTCTCGCACTTACACTCAATACACACACACACACACACACACACAGAAGGTCAGTCATCTTCAGCTGCATTTGCACTGTACAGCACTATTTTACACATATTTATTAAAACTCACGCACACATGCATACTCGGAGTACAGCTGCTGCTCCTCCGCATCGAAAGGAGTCAGTTGAGGTGGTGTGGGCGCCTAGTAAGGATGCCCCCTGGTCGTCTCCCTAGGGAGGTCTTCCAGGCACGTCCAACTGAGAAGAAGCCCTGGGGAAGACCCAGGACACGCTGGAGGGATTATATCTCCCGGCTGGCCTGGGAACACCTCAGAGTCCCCCAGGAGGACTTAGAGGGCCTGGCCAGGGACAGGGAAGTGCAGGCTGGGCTGCTTAGCTGCCACCGCAACCCGGACCCAGATGAGCGGAGTTGGATGGATGGATACATCCATTCTCCTGCTGGTTTTGTTATAAATAGACTACATTCTGCACACTTCTAATTAGGGCTGGGCTATAAATCGATTTAATCGATTAATTTGAGTTTAAGTTTTGGCACGATGTGTAAAATGGCTGAATTGGAAAATCAATTTTTTTTTTTTTTTTAAACTATTATCTACCGTATATACTTGACTATAAGCCAAGTTTTTTCACCATATTTCACAACGCAAATCGGGGGTCGTCTTATAGTCAAGTAATTCAAATCAGATTGAAATTTCCAGGCGTGGAAATACTACCGGTTACCACTATCCATGGAAAATAGTTTAAATCATACCTTATAATGAGATATTTCCTGACTAAACATCTTATTAAGCACATTTTGCAGAGGCCAGTAAGGCTAACGTAATCAGCTGCTGAAATAAATATCATGTTTACCAGTATCAGTGTTAGAGCCATTTCTTGGTTAATTATCAAATGTTTAAAATATTTAATTTGATGTTTAATAGTTAATTTGAGAAAAGTGAAATCAAATAAGTTATTATGTTTTAATTTGCTGATTGATCAGAGCTAACTCCGTGAAGTGCCGCTATGATCCGCTATGATACGTACCGGCTCCGTCACGGAGGATCTATAGACGCTCAGCTGGAGGAACGGGGCAGCGGTATAGTTATTTACCTCACCTCACCTCATGTTTTGTTGGTTTGATTTTGAAAATAAATAATCCACAAAAAGAACAAGAGCGATGTTATCATTCCGGTGTGCGTCAGGAAGAGAAGACCCATTAAAGCGGTGAAGTTTTAAAACAGCCACGACCTGTACATGAATTATTTTCAGAAAAACACAGGAATACTATGACAATACTCAGGAAAACAGGTAATTTACTAAATTAATAAATTGATGGAACAACANCAGGAATACTATGACAATACTCAGGAAAACAGGTAATTTACTAAATTAATAAATTGATGGAACAACATCAGGAGGTCAGCTGAGGGAATTCCAAAACTCCGTATCGCTGAATGTCCAGCACAGACTGACCAGCATCAACTCAGGTACAGGATAATTACTGAAAACACGTAACGGGTGAGATTCTTTAAAAAAAAACTCACCATAATTACACAGCTAAATATGCTAAATAAGCATAAAGCTTTCCTTACCTTCATCCCTGCATCGTTGGCAATTCAGAAGAGGAAGAGGAGTCCGGGAAACTTAATGTCAGCTAATGTTAGTTACGTAATCAGCTGTTTACCGGTACAGTACGTGGATTATTTTCAGAAAATCACAGGAATTCTGTGACCATACCCAGAAAAAAAAGGTAGCCTAATTTGATAAACAAATAAGTTGATGGAGCAACTTTGAGGGGTCGGCTTATATGTGGGTTTCTGTAAAAAGCTAAATTTGCAGGTCAAAATTGGGGGTTATGGTTGAGTATATACGGTAAGTATTTTTAACAGGGAAAATGCAGTAGTGGGTCGCTCTCCATCAATCAAGCCCATTCCCATTTTGTACGCGTTAAACCAGAAGACTTTTGTGTGTCCGTGAGGGTCGACGGCTCCGCCTGCAGCAACACAGACACGGTTTCCAACCTTACCAATCAATGGTCCATCATGTTTGTTGATGTCACGCCCACGAGGCTTTCAGCAGATCAGACATGCTAGCAAGATGCTAACAAACACTTTGACTGAAGATGAGCTCGTTTCTAAAAAGGTAACGTCACTTCATCATTTGGAAGTTGTTCGGTTTTGCGCTTCATGGCGCGGAGCTCCTATAAACTTTACAGATCCGTTTGCTGCACGCCGCGAAGTGTGCAGCAAACGGTTGTAGCATGCTACATGCTACAACCTTTCAGTTTAAAAGATTTTGGTTAGAAAGTCCGACTATTTATTATTTTAATAAAGAAAATACTGATTTGAATTAGGTTTTTTTTTTAATAGTTTAGAGACTCCCCCCCCCCNAAAAAAAAAAAAAAAAAAAAAAACGATTTAAATCGAAAATCGGCCCTCAGCGTGAAAAAAATCGAGATTTTTATCTTTAGGCCATATCGCCCAGCTCTACTTCTAATTCTCAATTTCTGTTCTTGTTGCCTATCCCAAGAACATGTCAAGTATCAACAAATTCATTTTAATAGCGTACCAGAATGAACTGAAACCAATGGAGGTCTGGAAGGTAGGAAAAA
>VXCM01010607.1:0-14546 GCA_014773175.1 Lucifuga dentata | reverse complement strand
TGGATAGTGATTGGTGCATCCCTCTTTGTCAGCAACATTGGCAGTGAACATTTCATAGGTCTAGCTCGGTCGGGAGCAGCAAGTGGCTATGCTGTGGGAGCATGGGAGTTTAGTTGCAGTTCTATTACTGCAGCTGGATCTTTGGCTTGGTTGGGTCTTTGTCCCTGTGCTGCATTGTGCTGCACTGCATGGCTGTGTGTGTGGTTCTCAGGCTGGATGCTCAAACATTGCCTACCCACATCTGGTCATGGCAGTGATGCCTGTTGGACTCAGAGGTTTGATGATGGCAGTCATGATCGCAGCCCTNATCTGGTCATGGCAGTGATGCCTGTTGGACTCAGAGGTTTGATGATGGCAGTCATGATCGCAGCCCTCATAAGTGATCTTGACTCGATCTTCAACAGTGCAAGCAACATCTTCACTCTGGACATCTACAAGACTGTCCGGCAGAAGGCATCACAGCGTGAGCTGCTGGTCATGGGTCGGCTGTTTGTGGTGTTCATGGTGATAATAAGCATTGCCTGGGTCCCTGTCATTATTGAAATGCAAGGTGGACAGACATACCTCTACATTCAGGCGGTTTCTGGCTACCTGAGTCTGCCAGTTGCTGCCCTCTTTCTGTTAGGTGTGTTCTGGAAACGCTGCAATGAGAAGGGTGCTTTCTGGGGAGGTGTAACAGGTTTCACACTAGGTACCCTACGGCTAATCCTGGCATTTATCTATCACAGGCCTCGCTGTGACCAGCAAGATAATAGGCCTGCCTTCATTGCTCATGTCCACTTCATGTATGCGGCTGCTAGTCTGTTCTGGATTTCAGGGCTGGTGGCTATGGCGATCAGTCTTTGCACCTCTCCTCCAGATCATGAGCAGATTCGTACTATCACAGTATGGGGGCTCCGTAACATCGAAAAGGTTCCCGTGAATGACAGAGAGGAAACATACAGACTGACTGAGAAGAGCCTGGGTAATGGTGATGGAAGCGTCCGTAAAGAAATGACCCCAAATGTCCTAAATACAAAGTGTCTGGATGGGGCCAATGTCAAACTCCTGGTCCCATCCACTGACCATGAGCCAGCCATGCCCAGCACAGAAACATCTCCTGCAAGCACCCCTGCAGACAGAGGTGGTAGGGGACAGGTGGAGATGAGCAGAACAGAAGAAGGCTACCATGCCAATGGAGATATTAGCACTTGCATGCGTGTTCTGGACTGGTTTTGTGGGTATAAAGAGGCAACACAGAACACACACCAAAAAGTGGTGAAGGACGAACCAAGAGCCATTGCAGAGATGCTGTATGAGCCACCAAGAGTAAAACTTCTTCTCAACATGGGCCTGTTCTGTGGGCATCTTTATGTTTGTTTATTTTTCACTGTAACTGAATCCTGCACTGAACTGAAGAGGATTGTTGTGGGTGATGAAGGTGAAAATTGCTTTGGGTTCAGGGCTGTTACAAATAGTTGAATTTTTAGAGATTTGACAAGATTTGTCTGTAATATTTACAGTTGTCTATTGTAGCTCTATTGTAGCTTTTTTTAAAAACAGGGATTCAAAGCTTATTCTAATTATTTTTTGAAGCTGTTAAAGCTTCTCCACTTAAAAAAAAAAAAAAAAAAAAAAAAAAAACTCTTTTGACTATAAAGCTTATGTGGCACCTGTTTGTAAATTGTGTATAGCACTAATTGTTAAACTTGCATTCAAAATATCCACTGAGATTTTGAGAATTGTACTCCTAAGTGAATTTAATATTTGCCTTATTTGACATATGCACTTTCCTTTCATTTTGTATGGCTAAAAAAACAAGAAGTACTCTGTGGTTGAGACAGTAAGTGAATGCACTAGTGCTCATAATCGTGCAATAGTTCAAAGTTTATGCATAATCTCATATTTTGATGTCTTTTTTTAAATAACTGGAAGCGATCCTGTGTAACTGTGATCCTGCGATCCCCTGTTGCATTCTGTTAATATGTTGTTGAAAATATTTTCATCAGTTCATCCTTAATTTACTTCATGCAGTGAACTATCTTCTGTGTTTCTACTGTGTGTAACCTTTTTTTTTCTAACCTTTTGTGCAGTGCAGAGCTGAAGTGCCATTTAATTTTGTTTCAGTGTGTCTTTTATAAACCTACCAAATGTGTCTTAGTATGCAATGCTAAAGAAAAAAAAAAAAAGTTCTTTCTTGGCATCCTGAAAAGTTTGTGCAGTGAATATAATGCTTTGTTTAAACCATGTGATAAATCGGCTTTGTTATGTTTTCAGTTAATCAAGAGCTTTATATCGACAGGAAACCATAAGGCAAAGTAGAAGTGACATTTTCAAGCATCACTAGATGAGTTTGCGCATTTTAAGGGTAATTTGGACATGTGCATATAGTTTCTGGCCTTCTGGATTGAAGTGATTATTTTATCACAAACAATGAAGAAGAAAAATCAAACAGCACTTAAATATCTTCAGTCCAATAAGCCAGCCTCACAATGTGACAGATCCGCCCTCATCATTGTCAGGCATAAGTGATGTGATCATGAGAAAAGCACATGGAGGGAGGATAAGTGATCATTGCTGTATGGAGAAGAGCTTTAAAACCTTTTTTTGTTGTGAGAGAATATACATTCTTATTTTTGATGGATCTTATTTTAGACACTGAAAATAAAGTTTTTGTTGAGACAAAAAAGGCAAATGTGTCATTCTTCATGTTATGATAAAAATTCCAGAGAAGGAATGAGAGTAACTACTTTTATGCAGCACTTATAATTGTTTAAAAAAAATACAGTCTACTTTGCTCATCATCAACATGCATTCAAATTAAATATTGCCACTGATAAATGTACTGTTTCCGTTGGATCAAGCCGATTTTCTTGTAGAATAGCATCTAATGTGAACAGGTTTCTCTACTGGTCATGTGAGTATCAGGTGGAATGGCTGATTCCATTTTCAGCAACAAGTATCTCATATGTTGAGAAAAAGAACTATAAAGTATGTATTAAAATTATGTGATATAAACTTGATTCCTTGGGCAATCCCACTTTGCACCTGCATCTGCACTATATTATATTAAGATGTGTAGATAATTGGGGAAATACCTGGGTAAAAATTACCCTTTTATTCAGCTTTTACTATATATTTTGGGATCTTTCTGTTATTGTTGGCCCAGACTACATAAAACCCAGCAAGACCTTCATTAATCTGCTCAGAGGCAGGAGAGGATTTAATGGTTCTGATTTAAGGGTTCTTTACTGAAGGGCCAATCAATCACAGAGCTAGAATCAGTACAAATCTCCATGTCTTAGCAGTTTAGCTCCATTTATCCATTCATCCTATCTCCATCAATCCTCACAAGCCCAGTAACTTTCCATAGTTACACAGTTATTCAATGATGTTATTCAATGGCCTATGAAAATAAACTTTCAAAATGTAGTGTTGCTTTTGTGAAGCATGAGGACCACTGAGAAATCCAATATCATGTAGTTAGATAATATGTTGGTCATGTTTTTAAGAGTGACATGTTTAGCATTGTTGAATTCATCTTTGCTCCTTTAGTTACAGGCTGGAATTTACTGTGATCCACATTCCTGTTTATAATGACTCATCATCACTGATACCCCATGACTTCTCATAGCAACAAGTGAGAATGAACACACACACATGCACACGCACACACTTCACTATTGAGTGTGTCGGTCGCAATAAGATACAGAGAAAATGACTAACCTTTCCTGACAAGTTTGTACTGACTGCTTTGGCCAAAGCAGGTAAATAAGTAACTGTGTGGGTAGTATGACTAATATATGACTAATATAAATATTTCCAGCGTCCCCTGAAAACCAGCTCACCTTCAGTCCCACACTGGTTCACTGTGCTGTGGATATGAACTTCTGTGCTGGTAGTTCGTGGTTGATGTGTGCTGGAAAGTATGATTAATGTTGCATAATTCCAAACCAAAATGTTGACTCAGTCAGTGATTCTCAATTAAAAATTACAAACACCGTATGCATATAATACTCACTTGCCTCAGTGAGTTGGAGCTGGATCACGATAAATTCCTGCCTGTAACTAAAAGAGCAAAGATGAATTCAACAATACTAAGTGAATAATACTCTCTTAGGCAAGCAAGTCTTCTGATCTTTTGCCTTATCATTATTTCTATGCACATTTTCCAACCCCAAACCATAAAAACTTGAATGCTTATTGGATTTAATCATTTTCAGGAGCTGTGTGTTTGTGTAATGGGGGAGGGTGTGGCCTAAAGTGATTAACACCTTAAAATGGGGTAAAAAAAAAACAAAAAAAACAGAGAGTTAACTGACACTGAAAAGCCAAAAATTGTTAAATGCCTTTCAGACAGATGCAACACTGGCCACTGGACAACTGGACACCGGACAACAGAGGTGGGTAGAGCCAGAAACTGTACTCATGTAAAAGTATTACTATTATTACTAGTATTACTTTATGATAATAGTGACTCAAGTATAAGTAAGAGTAGTCACCAAAATAATTACTTGACTAAGAGTAAGAAATATCTATTAAAAAGTTTACTTGAATAGTGAGTAACTTTGATCAAACTTATTCTTGCCAATAATCAACAAGCTATAAAATGCTCGTCTGAGGAAAAAAATAAAAGCAAAGTAGCCATATATACAGTATCTTCTAATACAATCCAAATTATGTCATATAAAGAAACTAGACAGTAATAAATCAAATATTTACCACATAACAAATCATGACAATTCTGGCCTGGTCCCAAGACAGTTAGCTAGGTTAGCTTAATGAATTTACTAAGAATAGAACAGGAAAACTTGAGTCAGCATTAGCAGCTAGCAACTAGTTAAGTAGCCTAGTTAATGTTGCAACTTACCGCCACGTTTCCTGAAGTTCCATGTTGACTTATTAGAAGCTGAAATGTCCAAATTTTTAAGTACACAAAGATGGCAACGCATTATGTAGCTGCTGGTTTTGGTAGACTGAAAAGAAAACAGTGTTTGAATGCATGGCTAGGGGATGTGCCTCTTCTAAACTTCCTGCTGTTGATTCCGCCATGACTGTTCTGCTCTGGGTGAAACCATGGAAAGGAGGGTGGGTGTGTCGCTACTTTGGAACTGAAGCAGGCAGACAGTCAAACAATGAGAGAGAAGTGCTGAATTCAAATGGGTGAAATCAAAAATATGTAACGGAGTAAAAGTATATTTTTTCTGCATAAATATAGGGCTGGGCGATATGGTCTAAAATAAAATCTCGATGTTTTTCATATTGATGTGTATGGAGCCCGGGAGGTGTCAGGGAGAAAAAAAAATAAGTCGTTTGCACGAGTTACTAAGTCGTTCGCACAAGTTACTAAGTCGTTCGCACGAGTTAACTAAGTCATGCGCACGACTTACTTTCAGTGAACCGGAAAAAGTAGTATCATTTAAAATACATTCCANACTAAGTCATGCGCACGACTTACTTTCAGTGAACCGGAAAAAGTAGTATCATTTAAAATACATTCCACAGATACCAAAGATATAAGAGCACGGTGTTTGACAGGGAAAAACTGAACTATATCCGCATATTTGAGGCCAAGATGAAAATAAAACTGTATTGAATCCAAATGATCCACAGNATATCCGCATATTTGAGGCCAAGATGAAAATAAAACTGTATTGAATCCAAATGATCCACAGTGTGTGTGTGTGTGTGTGTGTCAACTTGCACTCCTGTCAATATTGATATACGGGAGATTTTCTGGGACATATACCCACCCCAGCCCGTCCCAATCTTATTCTCTCATCGAAAGCTTTGCTAGCATGACTGTATTATGTTAATTCCTCCTATGAGAAACTGTTTCAATCAACTTTGGTTACGCTTGGCTTCTGGTGTCCCCTGGCAAGCTTGCCTCACTTGTGTGCCACAGAATGACCGAAACAACTTGATTGAGCCAACTACAATTCTGTATAACTGTCAAAACACAGGGGATTTACGGGAAAAATTACCAAACGGGAGACGGCGGGAGAGGGGAAAATAAGGGAGAAACCCGGGGCAAACGGGAGTGTTGACAGGTATGTCACCGTTAGCTTGTTCCGTTCTGAGCAGTTCTAAACTATTAAAAAAAAAAACCTAATTCAAATGAGTATTTTCTTTATTAAAATAATAAACTGTGGGGCTTTCTAACCAAACACTTTTAAAATAAAAAGTTTTTGAAGTACTGTCCAGGTTTCTTGTGAGGAACACCAGCCTGTCTGCTGCCTCTTGATGCTCTGACATGTTACAGTATTCCACTTACAGACCCGTTTGCTGCACACCGTGAAGTGTGCAGCAAACGGGTCTGTAAAGTTTATAGGAGCTCCGGCCGTGAAGCGCAAAACTGAACAACTTCCAAAGATGAAGTGACGTTACCTTTTTAGAAACAAGCTCATCTTCAGTCGAAGTGTTTGTTACCATCTTGCTAGCACGTCTGACCTACTGAAAGCTTCGTGGGCGTGACATCAGTGAACGTGACGGACCGTTGATTGGTAAGGTTGGAGACCGTGTCTGTGTCTGCTGCAAGCGGAGTCGCGACCTTCACAGACACGTGAAAGTATAAACAAGGCTTGTAGGTTTAACGTGCATAAAACAGGAACGGACTTGATTGACGGAGAGCTACCCGCTGCTGCATTTTCCCTGTTAAAAATAGTTAGATAGTAGTTAAAAACAAACAAACAAAAAAAAACAACTTGTTTTTCCGATTCAGCCATTTTACACATTTTGCCCTAATTTGGAGTTGGAAAATGTGCATAGAAATAATGATAAGTTCAGAACTGATTTGCCTAATAATTGTGCATGCAGTGTAAAAGGAGAAATAGAAACCAGAAGGGCACTTATCACAGTGCATACCTCCACCAAGGCCAAACAAACCTAGACAAAATATGTTGTTCTAAAGAGAAAGAAATGATCATGATAAACAGCATAGTTTTCTCAGTATAGCTGTACCTACTAAAGATGTGTTAAACTGTATGCATGCTATTGAATGAGCATCATTACAAGATATTAGTGGTGGTTGCATGTTACTACCCTATTTCTACTCTGTTTCTTAATGTACAGCAATTCCATTAATGTATCTGGATTCCTGTCTGAATTTAGACCAAATTGGTGTTGCTTTTTATGAAATTGACAAATATGTTGAAAAGCCATTAAAAAGCAATTCCTGGATCTGGATCTGCACCAAAATCAGTCAATAACTTTTTGAGTAATACTGCTGCCAAACAAGCAAACCAAGCAACCAACACACACTTGCACAACTTCTCAGGTATATCACAAAATAGATAATTGATATAAAGACTCAATATCTGATAATGTCATGCTAATGATCAGACTATGCCTCCTTTGTCTCTTACACAATATTGCTGTTGTGGCGTCAGTATACTTTTTGTATTTGCACAGAGCTTTCATGTAATAGATAGTCTCCTTGTATAAATTATCAGTGCTTGTGCTTCCGTGTAATTATGCCCATGCAGGGTTTCCACTCTGATTTCCACTCTGTTGCGTTTCTTTTAGCCTGCATTACTGCAGTAGCAGAAAAGCACTTGTGTTTGGACCTAACACACACTTAGAGTTTTAAAGCATCATAATTTAGACTGATTGAGGCTGTCATTATGACTTACCAGTCCACCTCTCTTACACTTTGTTTTCTCCTCTGCCAACCCCCACTGGGCACATTCCCTCCCTCTTTCTCCAGAGAAAACTAATGATATTGTCCTTGTGGAAAAGTACTGGCATTCAGGCCTTGCTTTGTTCATTGTCTATTTTGGACAGTGAAAACAAGAACAATAGCTCGAAACAACCGCTCCAAATGGCTTCACAGCATTGGAATGAAGATATTATTAGATATGATGGCTTAAGCTGTATAACTTGCATGATGTCAACAGCTATATGTAACATGTGTAATGTATTTCTAAAGATATAATTGTTTTATTGACTATATTTTATGGTCATTTGTTATGTAGGCTTGCAAAAAGTAGATCAAACTATATGGTCTGTCCTAAAACAAAAAAACTGCATAAAAGGTAGTCTTTAGTATATGTAGAGACTTATATATTATTTGAATTATTACATACATCAGTAAGCCACAACGTTAAAACCACTGACAGATGAAGTGAATAACATGGATCATCTGGTTACAGTGGCACCTGTCAAGGGATGGGCTCAAGGCAGCAATTCATCAGTCAGTTCTTGAAGTTTTTTTTTTTCNCCCCCCCCCTCCTTTTTTTTTTCTTTTCTTGATGTGTTGGAAGCAGGAAAAATGGGCAAGCGTAAGGATCTGAGTAACTTTGACAGGGGTCAACTGTGATGGCTAGTTGACAGGGTCAGTGCATCTCCAAAAACAGCAGGTCTTGTGGGGTGTTCCTGGTACAAAGTGGTCAGTAACTACCAAAAGTGGTCCAAGGAAGGACAACCGGTGAACTGGCAACAGGGTCACGGGCGCCCAAGACTCATTGATGTATATGGGGAGTGAAAGCTAGCCTGTCTGGTCCGATCCCACAGAAGAGCTATTGTAGCACAAATAGCTGAAAAAATTAATGCTGGCTATGATAGACTGGTGTCAGAACACACACAGCATGGCAGCATGCTGTGTATGGGGCTGCGTAGCCACAGACTTCTCAGAGCCCATGCTGACCCCTGTCCACCACCCACACCATCTATAATGGGCACGTGAGCATCAGAACTGGACCATGGAGCAGTTCTGATGCTTTTCTTTGACATCATGTGGACAGCCAAGTACATGTGCATCGTTTATCTGGGGAAGAGATGGCACCAGGATGCACTGTGGGAAGAAGGGAAGTCGGCGGAGGCAGTGTGATGATCTGGGTGATGTTCTGCTGGGAAGCCTTGGGTCCTGGCATTCATGTGGATGTTACTTTGACATGTACCAGCTACCTAAACATTGTTGCAGACCAAGTACACCCCTTCATGCCAGCGGTATTCCCTAATGGCAGTGGCCTCTTTCAGCAGGATATTGCACCCTGGCACACTGCAAAAATTGTTCAGGAATGGTTTGAGGAACATGACAAAGAATTCAAGATGTTGACTTGGCTTCCAAATTCCCCAGATCTCAATCCATTCAAGCATCTGATGTGCTGGAAAAACAAGTCCAATTAATAGAGGCCCCACCTCACAACTTACAGGACTTAAAGGATCTTCTGCTAATGTCTTGGTGCCAGATACCACAGGACATCTTCAGAGGTCTTGTGGAGTCCATGCCTCGACAGGTCAGAGCTGTTTTGGTGGCATAAGGGGGAGCTACACAATATTAGGCAGGTGGTTTTAATGTTGTGGCTGATCATTGTATATTCTTGCACTTCCTGCATGGAACTAATTGTGCAACACATGCACCTTCACTGTCTACGACCTCAACAACCTCCAGCAATCAACGGTTGCTGGTTAGGTATTAATGCGACTGTTCCTTTATACACAAACAATCGGTGACAACATAAAAGGTCACTTCCTTACACATTAGCTTGATTTTCTATTTATCATAACATGTGACACAATGAAACTTAATGTTCAGCTCCACCGATCCTGAGTTGCAATTTGAGTTTTAGGGGCTATGTGTCACTACTCTGTCCATATGTTATCCTTCTGTCCTTCAGTACTATAATACTGAATGCCTGTTTTCTGACATGTTTTGTCATTCCAGATGCCCTGTCGTTCCCCCTCCGTCCTCTAGTTGCCCTCAGCTCCTCCTGTCACTCCTGGGTTCCTGTTCCTATTTCCTGCTGCACCTGCTGCTTATTATTTGTCATTAGTCACTGTGTGTATATATATACGTATATGTATGTATATATATATATATATATGTGTGTGTGTGTGTGTGTGTATATATATATATATAAATATATATATGTGTATATATATATACACACCCTGTTGTTCACCGTTACTTTTTGCCAGATCGTATTATGCCTTAGTGCCTTACTATCCAGCTGTCTAGTCGTTGTCAGACCTCTAATCTGTAATTCTTTTTTTGTCGTGCCTGTTCCTGTCCTGACTTGGCCACTGAGCTTTTGCTTCCCAATTTTGTTCTCCTCTGCCTGCACCTGTTTTTCTTTTCTTTTTCTTTTTTTTTTTTTTTTTTTNTTTTTTGCGCCCAGTAAACTCTTTCTGACCAAGACACTACTTCTCCTTGTTTCTGCTGTTGGGTTCTTTTTTTGTGGCATGGCCCTCACACTGAGCTGCTGCTGTTGCGCTATCAGGAAACTTCATTTGCTTTTGCTTTGCATCTCATTGATCTGGGGAGTATGTGGAAGTTTTACCCAACTGCATTTACAAGGCACATGCAGCACAAAGCTGCTGATATGCCCTTTAATGGTGACATTATGACTTGGTGCCTGGGAAAAGCCCCTGAGAGGGAGGAGGACTGGAGGTCTGTTTCTGACAGCAGCATCCTAAGTATTACTCGTGTCGCAGCTGGGATAGACATGGATACGTGGTGATATAGCATGTGTCTAAATGCTTTATTTTTGTTCGGGTGTTTCAGGGATGGAAGACTGAGGGGGACCAAGCTAGTGACCTCTCTCACTCTCTCTCGTGGAGATAACATTGCAAATCACCTGAGTGAAATGTAATTTTTTTGGTCATTAGATTGAACAAGGAAACACATGCATAGCAAACACATCCAGGCAGACAAAATGGCTCTATCACCTATCAGCGCCTAAATGTGTCACACCCGCTTGCCTGACTCGTACCAGATTTATGAAGGACGGCATGCCAAAATTTGGCCCAGGGTCAATCAATGCTCAGCCCATGGACCTGTACTTAAACATTGTCTGAATACTGGTAACTGGGGGTGATTCTCAGCCCAAATCAACCCGAGTACAAGTACACCACAAGTACACCAACATTCAGCCATAATCAGCCTGACTCAGCAGACCTACCCGTCTCTCCAGAACTGATGCTTTTGAAGGTAGTTGGGTTGTTTATCAGTTATAGAGAAAACTGATCTGTGTGGGTATTTATGGTCTATTCCAGTGGTTTTCAATCCTGGGTCCTTGAGTACCAAAGTATTGCATATCTTCCATCCTTTCCTGCTTTACCCAATCAAGATCAAGGAGGTATAAACTCGAACAAAAGAACACTGCTGATTTAGCGAATCAGGTGTACATAGAGCAGGGAGATGGATGCAATGCTGTGGTACTTTAGACAGAACCAATAATCTATGCCACATGGGCATACCATAACTTTCAACTACATCAGTAATTTTGTGTTTGTGATGATAATAACAACGAGCATTATGTGGACTTTAAACAAGCCACTAATCTCCGAAGGTTGCCTGTGGTAGTGATGTTCAGTCATTTTCAAAGGAAACATGAATAATCTGCAGTTTTAACTATCGCCAAAGACATCTTTAGGTGACCTTCTGTCCCATAGATAAGTTGAAGTCAGCAAGATCACTTTGTTTAGTGTTTAGCTGGAATGAATTTACATTCCATTGCAGAGGATTGCCAATCCCTGTCCTTCAAAGTGAGTGCATATCCTCAGGTCACGTGATATTACCCATACATAGTGTTTAAAGGTTTTGTGCGGGAATTAATGTAATGCTTGTCTAAGGAATGGCAAAGAGACAGTTGCCTATGAAATAATAGTCATTATAAGAAGAAGATATACTTTAGTTCCGTTTATCTTTAAATAGCTCAAACAAGTTATACCTGCTTTTAATATTGCTCTGCAGAAAATCAGGAGAAAAACAAAAATAAATTGACCTAAGTTAATGAACTTATACACATAGTTAAAGTACATCAGTTAGATATTGTGCCCTGTATTTTATTTAATAATAATTTTAAAATTAGTGTAGGCTTCAACACTTTGCCCAGACAAAAATCATAGATAAGAGTGTTGACACATTGAAGCCATATTTTGTAACACTTTACAAAACCTGGACATAAATTGGGCGGAATAGTGGTTAGTAAGACCATTCTGAAATTAAAAGTTGCAGAGTTGATTCCTGCAAAACGCAGCGTGCTCCTCACCAAGGATTTATCTGGTTGAACTGTCATTTATCTCTTTTGATTCACTAATTGTTTAAATTGGTTTTTGCAAAATACATCATATAAAAGTCAGTATTTATGTGTTGATTTATTTCAAGTCAGAAATGATGCACGTCTGGGTTTTCCTGAGCTCAGTCAGAGAGTTGTTGATGACTATAAAGCCAATTAGAAAGTGTAAACATGTCACTGTAATTCCTCACCATGGAGGTGATGGAATGGAAGCAGCCACGCAGGGAATGTTGTGTGACCTTTTAAACATACAGCAAACACACAGTCAGTGCATTCCTGGCATTCCCAGTGTGTCACCACAACTAAACTATGGCAGCATGCCTGGGATTCTGGCCTTAATTCCTGGAATAGGGCTTCAATGGCAAAAGGAAATATTTACCTCGCTTAGAAATAATAGCAGGAGAACAGCGCCTCGGGCCAGGACATGGGAACAAATGAGACTCAATGAAGCGTCCACCTGTAAGGCCTTTTCATCCCACTGTTTTGGTCAAACGTCCACTGACATCAACATTCATGATCAGTGACAGCATCGCTCCTAAAACAATACAGAGGTTGTTGTGCTGGAAACTGTCTTATGCAATTTAATTATTTAATGAAGCAAGCCTTATTGCCAGCTGTTATTCTTGTAAATCATAATATCTCTATTAGTAAACAGTCCTTATCATTCTTCTCACTTGCAGCAATAATAGCATAAAACGATGGACTAGAGACTCATTATGGCTTTTCTGTTTTTGTTTTTTTTTTTTTTTNTTTTTTTTTTTTTTTTCTTTGGTTAACCCCTTCATGGCCTGAACCCCATAAGAAGTGATACTAAAATTTAATTCACTATACATGCATATTGATAACTATACTACTACATACAGTACCTAGATAATCCTATGATTGTGAAACTTCCAATGTTAAGCTTTTTGTGTCAGAAAGGATTGAGGATTCAGGCTGTGGTTAGTAGTGTGTTGTAGTGGATGGATGGACGAATTAAAAGTGATCATAGCATGCACAAAGGAAAGACAAGATCAATACTGATAGATCTGATATTATACAGCGTGTATTGATAGGGGTTTTTCTGTTATCTTAAGTTAAAATACTGTATACTCTAAAAACAATTTGTTCTGAGTGGATGATTTAATTCAAAACTGAGCACAGCGTTTCTGTTTTTGCAGAAAAGTGAGTAAAGTAAGGAGAACAATCCTTGCGGAAAGTGGAGTATTTCATTTACATTATATGGGACACTACAGTTAATAAAAAGGAAAAATTAGGAAAAATGATAACCCTTGCTTATGAGACACTCTACAATCACTGGTGATAAACATAACTTTATTTTTTACAGATGTCAGCTTTGCATGCCTTTATTACCACAGAGTTGGAAAGAGAATGGAATCCTCCCCAAAGAGTAGGGAATAATTATTAAAATAGGGCTGTTATGATGGCATTTAAATTACTTAATTTCTCTGCAACACAGCATACCAAAGAATAGGAATTATACTGTGGTGCCAAGGTGCAGTGTTGCATATTTTTATAAGAGCAAAATAAAGTCTTGCAGTGGTTTGGCGATGCTAAATATGTTTCTGTGGTTTTTCAACAAATTACAAACTCATCCAGATTTGTAATGCCTTCAAAAAACAACAACAACAAAAAAAAAAAAANAAAAAAAAAAAAAAGACAAGAAAAATCATAGATTGAGACAGCAACACAAAAAGGAAGCACAGTCACAAGCTGAAACAAATGTACAGGGATACAATGGACATACTGTATGTATATGTAGGGGGTTTACAATTACTGCTGATGTTCAACCTGACTCTCCTTTTAAAAAAAACAATGAAGCATCTCAGTTAACATACAGTTTGTTGTCAGTCTAATGTTTCTTTAATATTTCTTTGAGTTGGAGACATTTACAGAGGTGCAAATTCAAAAACAAACAAAAAAACAAAACAAAACAAAAAAAAACAACAAAAAAAACCCACTAATGCTATACTTTGTTCAAAGTTCTATTTAAAACAGTTTGTTGTGATTTGGGAGTGTGGAAATGTACTACAATATTCTGTGGCAAAGAAGCATTCATTTAGCCTATTTTCTTTAACTAACACACACTTTACATTTATATTTTTGAAATTGTGTCCTACAGATGGGCAATTAAAGAAAAAAAAAAACAACATAAAGTGTCTTAATGAGGTGTCAAGCCACAAGCTGCCAGAATGGCTTCGTTCCATCTTGGCTGAGATGGTACAAGCCTCTGGAATTCAGCTGGGGGATGGAACACATTATTCTAAAATATTATCCCTCATTTGGTCACACATTGGTTCAATTGTGTTGAGATCTGGTGATGTGAAGGCCATAGGATATGACTGACATCTTTTTCATACTTATCAACCCATTCATTGACCCTTTGTGCCCTATGGATGGGGGGCATTGTCCTTAGGGAAGAGAGCACTCCCATCAGGCTAGAAATGTTTCATCATAGGATAAAGATGATCACTCAGAATAACTTTGTATTGATTTGTTGCGGGGACTGTATCCTCTAAGGCAGTGTACCCCAAATACCGGCCCGCG
>VXCM01010604.1:0-16690 GCA_014773175.1 Lucifuga dentata | reverse complement strand
TTTGGGAAATGATTGTCAGTAACGTAACGTGTATGAAAATTGAATATATTAGGCTCAAACATACAAAATGGCCGGTATGGTCCTTTAAGTAACTTTGACAAAAAAAAAAGAACAATGTTGAAACCAATGGCTGCCTGGAAGGTAGGAAAAACAACAGTAATGTAATATGTGCTGTATGCAATATTGTAAATATTGGGCTCAGACATGCAACACCACTGGTATGGTCCTTTAATGTGAAGACAGCATTATATATTACACCCTTTCCTCAGCGTCTGACTGATGTGCTTTGGATAATCAATAGTATTGTCTAATTAATGCATCTCGTTCTCTCTGGTGTTAAAATCAACTGATCGGCTTGTGATTGGTTCAGACGTGATTCAGATCGTATCCAATCACAAACAAAACGCTCCACATCTAAAGCCTTTACACACCAGATGCAATAATTCCTGCAAATATAAGACACAACTCAGCCGGGATTAATGGACCTGGAATTACCTACAAAACTTGGAAATAATCCTAAAGATCGGAATGTTCTAGAAACCACAGATGGTTGGGCATGACCCTGAAAAGAGGCAATAACTCCACAAAATCTGATATATATCCACAAAAAAAAAAGTAAAATCAGAAAAATTTGTGAAACCTGTGAAAGTCGGGAATACTTTTGAAAAGTCTGGAACGACCTGTAAAAGTTCTTAAAAACTGTGAAATGTAGAAAAGAATCCTGAAGTTGGAAAGTGAGGAAAAAGCCTGGAAAGTTGGGATAAGCTTGGAAAAAAAGCCAGAAATATCATTGAATAATCAGGAACAACCATGAAAATCAGAGACATAAAAGCTGAAATACAGCCAATAATCCTGAAACTTTTAGAATATATTTGAAAAGTCAGAACAAACTAACTAAACTAACTAAACTAACTAACCTTAAACCTTTTCATTTGCATTTGTCTGTATTTTTAGGATGCGACTGTCGCCTCGGCTTTGTGAAACCAGCGACGCGACAAGCAGCGTTCAAAGCAATTATTTCATTTGTCACCATTTAGCATCTTTGGTCTCGTTCACATGCAGACGTCCTCGTTCCATCGAGCAAAAAGAAAACGAGAGAAAACAGGTGAGACGGTGAGGAAGATGAGAGGGAGAGAGAGATGAAGGTTTCCTCGTCTTTTTCATGTAAAACAGCTGCTATTTCTGACACCACGTTTCTTAAAAGCCAAGGAAAGCATACAAATGAAAGAAACTCTCAAAGTAGAATCGTTTTCGTTTCTCCCACACGCTCGCCGCCGCCGCCACTTTCCCATGATGCATCAGTGCACTAATTGCTATCAACATGAGTCACAAACACTCAGCTCACTTTTTCCTGGACAACAATTATAACTGGCAACGCTTCATGTCCATCAACGCATCCTGCTAATTCCCATTTTACCGCTGAGTGGCCCATGTGTGTGTGCGTGTGCATGCATGTGCGTGTGTGTGAGCCTGGCACACAGATGAAGCACGTCATTCTGGGTAGAACCTGGGTGGCAGAGTTTCCTTTGAACTCCAGACGGCGCTGAGTTCCAGTCTGGATTTGTCTTCCAAGACAAACTTTAAACTTCAGCCGACCAGGAAAATAAAACAAAGACGCTTGTACAGAATGTTCTAGAAATCAGCAGAAATGTTCTTTAGCTTTCTTCATGCTGTAAATGATGGTTTTAGCAATGTTTAGCTACACTTTATTCTAATTTGACTTTTATTTTGAAACTTCAGAGACCTAAAGTCAGAACTAATGCAGGAAGTGTTTTATCTGGATATCAATTAACGTGGTTTTGAGTTCCTTTCTCGATTTCCCCCGTGCTTAAAATATCAAAGATTTATGGAAATTAACACAAGTTATGATTACGGTCACTTTTTTGTTTAGTTTTTACTCGGCGCTGCTTCACGTTAAGAGTTCTGATAAACTTAGCGTTTTCTTTTCAAACAGTTTTTCATTGAGAACGAAACTCTCAAAGTCTCATCATCTGCGGAAAAAGACGGAAGAGCTTGTAGCTCCTCGTCTAGTCCACAGTTTCCTGTCGTTTTCAATAAATAAATGAATGAAATAATTTCAATAAATAAATGAATAAAAAGCTAAACGTAGCTAAAGAAGAAACATGCTAGTTAAATTGTTTCTGGCCTCAGAGAAGAAATGAGTGAGAATTAGCTCAAAGCAGCACGTTAGCAGCACCTTAGCAGCATGTTAGCAACAAGTTAGCAGCATGTTAGCAGCACATTAACTGAACAAAACTAGCGTAACTCCATTAAAAATGCTAAATGTTCATTAAATGAACATCAATCAAGCGTGTATAAGACGATGATGTACACTTTATGCTAAAGCTCATTATCATAACATGTATAGTTAGAGTTATTATGAATTATTTAATGCAAAAATAACTACAATTCCCAATCAACTAACTTAGAGAAGACATGAGTGACAATTAGCTCAAAGCAGCATGTTAGCAGCATGTTAGCAGCACGTTAGCATGATTTAAAGAGGGCTAGGTGCTAGGTGCATAAGGACAATCCGTTTTGTATCTCGATGTGTTTTCCTGTTGATGTCTGACTTGTGTGGACGCTGCATGCTGTTTTCATGTAATTGGCTTATGCGGGAAACTGAAAATAGCCGCGTCCCTGGTGGGAGGTGGGGTTGGGATGGTGGGTGGGCGGGTGGAGGTGTAGAAAGTGGGGATGTCTTTGCGCTGAGGGAAGAAGATCCAATCTGTAAATGTGTTTTGTGAAGGTGAAATACTGGAGACGTCCTGCTGGGCCGCATTTCACAACTCTTGTGGGGGATCTATAGGCAGAGCTTTCCCTCTGCTACTATAGCAGCTTCAGGCACACACACACACACACACACACACACACTGATCTCACACCACCCCCNACACACACACACACACACACACACACACACACACACGGAAAACACATTTATCTACAGTACACATCATTTTTGTCATGAAAGCTCCACTTTTAGTGATTTTCATGTTTTATCTATAGCTGATGTGTGAAGAAACTTTTGCAGACCTTGGAGTTAAAAACAAGAATAAAATGCTAAAGCTTTGCTAGCGCCCCCCAAAGGCTGCAATACGAACTCGCCAATACAAAAGTTGCTAACCTGAATTTTGCAATTCTTATGCTACGTTTATACTAAACGTCTTCATGCCTATAACATTTTGCCTATATCCAGTTTTCTTCCGATCCTTAGAGGTTTAGATATGAAACTGATGTAAATGGCACTTTAGTTTCCAAGAGGAAAATGCTAAATAAATGGTGTGATAATTTACACCCATTCATAAAGCTTCCTGTAAGCTAATCAGAGCATTGTTGTCCCGTTACCGACACGTTCGCGGAATTCTACATTATATTTTGATTTTCTTGTTGAAAAGTGGAAATTTGGGGTTTTTTTTAGGTGGGATCAGAGGAAAGGCCAGCAACAGGGTTTTCAATGGAGAACCATAAATGTAAAAAATAAAATTAATGCAAATCTGATGACTATTTTTTTTTCAGACTCCTTGTCACTGTGTTCATTATGTTGGCTAAAGGACCATACCGGTGATTGTGCATGTTTGAGCCTAATATATTCAATTTTCATACAGCCTAACGTTACTGACAGTCATTTCCCAAAGCAAACTACTGGAACGGTGAATTAAAAATGTTTTTCCTACCTTCCAGACCTCCATTGGTTTCAGTTCATTCTGCTATTAAAATCAACTTGTTGATACTGTAAACGTTCTTGGGATAGGTAATCCATCATCACCAACAAGACGTGTATTCAGGTTTTTTTAGAAGTTATGTAATTTTAGTGTTTAAGCTCAATAAAAAGCGTGGAGTGAATGTATGCCTCCACCGGGGAATATAGTCCCAAAAGAAGACCTGCGTTTATGGAAAAATTTAAAGGACCGTGACTTCATAAGGCTGTGTAACTATTAGCAGGAGAAACATGGATTTTTAAGGTGGGTGTATCACTTGAATATTTGATTTTGAAAGATTAAGAGATTTAGCAAAATATCAGGAAAGCTGAAATACGGTTTTATCCTTTGGAAATGATTGTCAGTAACGTAACATGTATGAAAATTGAATATATTAGGCTCAAACATGCAAAATGGATGGTATGGTCCTTTAAGTAGAAATTCTGAGGTAACAGTGATCAAAATCATTTGGATTCATCCTCTGAGGACCACGAATAACCAATTATCAATCATTAATCATCAGATCACCACCATTCTTATATCCAGCCACTCAAAAACATGCTGATGAATCCCAACATGCGTGTCGCCTGTTTTTTATTTTGTGAAAAGTTTATATTTATCTGACAGAGCAATATTACCAACATCTATTTATACCACAGCTATACATTAAATGTGCAGGACTGGGTAGTTTGTGCAAGGCGAGGGGCTGGGGGGGGCACTCAGAATTCAGATCAGGACCCAAACCACTGGAAGACCCCAATAGGATTCCAGTGTGGTTGCCAGAGTAACAGGAACAGGAACTTTCAACTATGACAGCAGAAACTGCAGAACACAATGAGCAGAGCACAAACAGCACGAGAGGATAAAATGTCCTCGGTTTATGGGGACAAAATTGGAAAAACAATGATGCATTCTGGGTACATTTTAGTATGAGAGAGAACAGAAAGCCACTTTACAGAATGTTTGCAGTGAAGCTTGTTGCAATTCTGTGTCCGGTTATTTTGCCAAACTCAGAGGAGAAATTAGGGGAAAGAAACAAAAAAGAAAGATGGCTTTTGGTTAAACAAAGAGAGCGAGAGATTGACTTGAACTACACACACACACACCTGATCCACCTGGAATCATTAACACTTAATTAGACAGGAATACTACGTTCTGTGTACTTTCCCGTGTTCTCGTTAGTGTTAACCACGGTATCGTAGCAACTAATGCTACATATCACGGCGCCGCAGAGAACTGAAGGAAGTGGATGAAGATCTCACCGAAAGATACGATCCATTATTAGGAAAGGTTCCCCAACAGGTATGATTCAGATCGAATCCAAAATTTTGTAGTAAACAGAGATGAAGAGGAGCTATAAAATGTAAAATCTCACAGCTACCTCCATCAGTTATCCAATCTGAAAGGCCAACACGACACCACGCATCGGTCAAATCCTCATATTCTGTGTTTGGACAGCAATCGTGTGAAACTGGCACTCTGCAATTTGGAGGCAGAGCACGATTCACGTCAAAACAGAACGAGCAGAGAACCGAACGAGCACGTCTGACGGATCACACTCAGGTTTTTGGAGAGTCTCTTTAAGTAGGATGAATGAGGAGAGACAAGATAAATGACGAGAAAGCCTCCCGTCACATGTGCAAACAATTTTCCACCGCCGAGCGACCAGAGGCCAAATGAACTGTCTGCTCAGTATGTGAAGCGTGAGCAAATGCCTTTCACATTAAGTCAGGACCCCGGAGACCAAGATAGTGTGTGTGCACGTGCATGTGTGTGTGTGTGCTGTTACAGAATGCATGTGTTAAGATTTATATTTGCAAATATTGGCAAGCACCTCATTATAAAACATTACGGTTCTCCTCAGATTCCCTCTAAATACTCAATTTAAATTCAGCCAATGCCGTGTTTAGATTAGATGTACGCTGCAGACGGAAAATCCTTTGACCTGATTGGTTTTAAGTGATGCTGCGATCTGTGGGATCGCATCTGAGGTGGCGTTGGAGACAGGGGGCGGGGATGAGGACATGACCTAATAACCTTTAACACCATGGATGGAGGAAGAAGCAAAGATGAGGAGGAGAAACAATGGTGTCCGAGGTATTTTATTACACGATTTATTGTGTTTTTCTATTTTTAATTCTTCAGCAGCAATGTTCGTAACGTCCGTGTTCCTCTCAACTTCACTTATTCCCACCCAAGAGGACTCTTAAACCAGGAAGTGGCAGAAATTACCCACAATTCCCCCTTAAGGCTAGAGAGCGGGGTGAGAGTTTAGACTGTCAGCACCCCTTTCGCTGCTCATTAATCACTTAGGCTACTGTGGGACAGGCCGCCGGGGATCAGCAACACACACACACACAAACGCACACACACACACAAATTTTAAAAAGGTGTGAGTGCAATGCCAATGAATAATCTGACTCTCCACAAAACGATCAATACGTGAGAAATAGAGAAACACTTTTAAATGCTGAGGACTGTTTCCTCACTGATGCAACTGCACACACACACACACACACACACACACACACAGTGAAGCTGTTCATCACCACAGAGAGGACAGAAATAGAGAGAAGATGAACAGAGCTTAGAGTTTCCTGAGGCTAGTCAACAACTCCTGAAAGAGAAATGGGAGAGAGATACATACAGTACAGAGAGAGAGAGAGAGAAAGAAAGAGAGAGAGACAGAGAGAGAGAGAGAGAGAGAGAGAGANACAGAGAGAGAGAGAGAGAAAGAAAGAGAGAGAGACAGAGAGAGAGAGAGAGAGAGAGAGGCACAAAGAGACTCCTTTCAAAAGTGGAGGCTCTTTCCATTCACAAGGCTGGTATCATGTTATACAACCTGATGTCCTTCCCAGAACGTCTGGTGTGTGTGCATGTGTACGTGCATGTGTATGTGCATGTGTGCATGTGTGTGTGCGTGCTTCTGACAATAATTTTGCACCATTAAATGTCTCCAAGCTTTGTTTAGCCATTATACTTTAATCACCATTTAAAACAATGAGAATTTCCAATTTTGGAGCTTTTTGCAGATTTTGCGATGAAATAATGACATTTTAGAATGATTTTTTTTTTTTTTTTTTTNTTTTTTTTTTTTTTTTTTTTACATGATGTGTGTTTTATGAATCATTTCCCTAACATTCACATAAGGAAATACCATCGTAACGCCTCTTTCAAGGCAGACGCTAACAGAGGCAGGTAACTGGTGTTTATGAATGAGGGAATATGGTTGCGTGATGCTACTTGCGCTTATCGACACGTTAAATCTGTGTTTTATGAATTATCTCCAGAATGTCAAAAAAATACAAATGGTGTCACTGAGTTAAACAAAGCAAAGGGAAAGGGTTGAATCTGAGTAAAAAGTCGAGTCTAGCGAGTACATCATGCAGAGTATTGGAGTAAAGGTTTTTAGTTACTTTCCATGAAACATTTAGCGCCACGTTTGGGATTAAAAAAGAAATTAACATGTGAATTTCCTCATAACTCCTTCCTCAGGAATCTGGGAATTTCAGCCAGGAACAGCAAAACAAGTCTGACGCCAGGTCAGATAACGAGCCTGAGTAAACAGCAAAGCGTCTCCTTTTCCTGGAAATTCTCGTGTCATTATTCAAGAGTTCATAATTATTATCAAGGTTCTGTAGCTTTGACCTTTGACCCTCTCATTATTGGCTTTCTAATTCATATTGCTGATGATCAAGGAACTAAAATGAAAACAAGCAATGTACAAATGCGCTTGTTTTTATTTTGATCTGGATTCTTTCTCATTATGTATCTGTTTTTTCTGTTCTGTAACACACACACACGTGCACACACACACACACGCACTTCACCAGCTATCTCTGCTCTTCAAGGACACCTCTGCAGGAAGCCTGACAGAAAACTCTTTGCTGCTCGAAGCTATCAATTGACCAGTCAAGGTCTGCTGAAGTAAAGCGAGCATCTCCACTGCAGCAGCAGAGAAAAAGAAGGAGAAGAAGGACACACAAGAGCTGCTTTTCTTTTTCCACAAAACACTCCATACGAAGGGAAACGGAAANAGAAGAAGGACACACAAGAGCTGCTTTTCTTTTTCCACAAAACACTCCATACGAAGGGAAACGGAAATTCTCATCCTCCTGTCAAACCCCTTTAGAGCCAAATATTCCATATACTCCAATATTTAAAAGCTTTTACGTGCAGTCATGTGACGAATCGTTGAGAAATGCATGAATTTCCACATTTAGTGAGATGATTGATCACTTATCAACAGACAGGACAACAACGAAATTTAAGCTAGCCGTTACTTCATACATCATCAAATGTCAGGAGAAGCATTGATTGATGTAACACTCTCAGAAAAGTAGATCCAGACTCCCGCAGTCTCATGACCCTCTAAGCCGGCGAGCTCTCGCACGAAAACCAAATGGTGAAACACGAGAGGAGGCAGAGATTCAATTTTCTCTCCTATCAATCTATACACCCCTCATAAATGTCAGCCATAGGGAAATTGAATGGCACCATTTGTCTGTGTTTATTAGGATGGGATGAACTCCATTTCGGCGACCTTTCCGAGTACGAGCCCATGCCAAGTTAATTGAGGATAATTCAAACAGCGGAATCCTCAGGCTGGCAGAGCCTGAATGCTTGGATCCCTGTGGACTTGTGGCCTTGATTAAACAAAAAAAAGAGAGATGGCTATTGTGAAGTTCATCACAAGAAAGACCACATGGAGTCTGTTGGGAGAATGTCAATGTTTTATTATTACTGGCTAGTTCTAAATGCCAAAGTATAGACTTCCATAAGACGTTCATGAATTGCTGCAGTCCTCAAAAGTGACTTTGGATCGTTTGAGTGGATCAACAGGTTTTTTTTTTTTTTATAAGTTTGTTCTTTTAGAAGCTGAACTATACAAAGAAGTGACTTCAAAGATGATCCAGACTGTCTCCATTTCACTATTTTTTTTTTTTTAATGGAAAATATAACCATGCTGTGCCCAATTTATTGATGTGGCTTTACAGGATTTCTGGGTGATGAAGGTGTGAAAACGCCCAGAAGCCATTTCTTCTGTGGGTCATTCTTCAAATGTGGTGACAAACATGTTCGCTTGACTTTGAAGTGATGAAAAAACTTATAATTTTAATGAAACCCCGAACTACACACACCACTGTGTAACTGAACATGTTCTTAAATAAAACAAAATGGTTTTACTCAATATTATTTAAAAAAAAAAATTATTTGAAATTGCCAAACAAACTGCTCATCGCCAGTTTTACCACTTTGATGACATTTACTGAAATCATTTTTCCTTTTTACTCATTTTATTTCCCAAGGTTAAACAAAGTCTATCAAGTATTTTTAAAAAACCGACAATTCCTTTTTAAGAATATAAATAATTTGCAAAGAATATCTCTCTCAACTTCAAGTCTGATGTTAAAAACTTTTATCTTGACATTTAAAAAGTTGTGGTACTTCAGAGGTCAAAGTTCAGAGGAAGAAGAGGCAATTCAAATGCTTTCTAAAAAGTTTCCTGCCACTTCCTGTAAATTATTATACTTTTGATTGGTTTTACATTGATTTCCATGCCTGTTAACAGAATCTTCTCAGACTAAAAGGATTTAGTAGTAAAATATGTTGATTTTAGTGTAAATGATGTGTTTTTATTGGCACCATATTGGAAAATTCATCTTTTATGGGATTTGTCAATTGGTGCTACAGTCCTAGTTATAAATTATATTAAATAAAAAACAAATGTTAAGATGTCTTTTATGATTATTTATAATGAACCTCTGTTATCAAATTTTAGTGAAGAAAATCGAATTGAAAATCTGAACATTTTGCCTTAAAGACACCATATTTTGAGAATGACCCCATGTCATTAATCCTGTAAATGTCATTTCATATTATTACCAGCCAATTTGTCTGAATCTGCAGCAGAATTAGATTGATATATTTAATTCTGTCAGATTATTTGTTTTTTTGTCTGGCAGTAAAGCAGCATGTGTTATCTTGACAGAAAGGCTGTGATTGGAAGTGATGTCCCCACCAGACACCGCCACGCAAACCCACTGGCGTCTGTCAATATCCAATCACAAAGACTGCTCTGTTTACACAGTAACGCTGCTCTCATTTGACCGACCCCACGGAAAAACACCAGTAACGATGTTCCTGTATCTGATTGTCGGTAATTACTTTGTGACATCGCCATAATAATCTCTGGCTGATAAATATGAAGCTGCAGCACGAAGTCTGCATAAAAAGCTCCATTAATACTGAAATCGCTTCAGTATTAATGCTTCGTGTGAGTGGATGTGTTATTACGCATCTCTTGTCTCCACGCACTCCACGCTCAGGCGCGTCCTTGACCTCATAATGAATGTTATGGCACGCCGTGGCATTCGTGGTTCTCACCGTGGGGTGCGGGGACCTCCACGGGCTTCTTATGAGTGAAATGGTACGAGGTGAATTTCTGTCTCAGCTGACAGCAAGTTTCTCTCTATTGTTTCCACGCGCAGCAGTGTAAAGCACGCGTGGGTAAGGCACGGCGTGGGGAACTCGGGGTCTGGGGCCCGTGGCATGAGGAGTCCAGATCTGAAACAAAGCCCGGTGCCTTAAACCATCAAACGCGCGTCCAGCGGGAGCAGCTGGATGCGTAAAACCCGAACCCTGCCTCCTCTTTTCCCCTCCGTGGAGAGCCGCGCAGCGTGGATCTGCTGCAGAACAATAACTTGTTTTGGAGACGCGCGGCGTGGCTGGAGAGATGGCTTATGGAAGGTGCTGAAGCGGGGATTTGGATGGTACATGACCGGTGGACCGTGACGGGACGGGACGGGAGGAGGGTCGTTACTTACGCTGCTGTTCTCTCCTGTCCAGTGGACCATCGCCTGGTTGTGGGTCGCATCTCCCTTCAGCACGAAGGAGCTGCTGATCAAAGACACTTGTTTATCCCGGGATAGGGCTCTCCTGAGGCGGCGTGAGCTCTCCGCTCCGCCCGCTTCCTCGTCGCCGTCCGTTGGTAAGCCCGGCGGGGGTCCTCCGTCTCTCCTGTCGATATCAACTGTACGGTACTCCCCGCCGCTCCGGTTTAAAACCCTGCTGTCACAACGCACGGATCCCGGCAGTGCCATCCAGGCGGAGGCGGTGAGCAGAAGGACGCAGAGGTGCACAGCGGCGGAGACTCTTCCGTCGGGGCGCAGAGGTGCCATGCTTCGCCCCGTGTCGCTCTGATCGCGGAGACTGAAGGAGAGGCTGCTGCGCTGGTGGGAAACAGATGGATGTACGCTGCTGTGGCGAGAGAAAGAGAGTGAGGGAGTGAAGGAGGGAGGGAGTGGAGGAGGGGAGGGAGGGAAGTGGAGCGAAACAACGTGGACGCGTCCCGGTGCCAAGCGGGATGCGCGGGACGGCGCGCCGGTGCCATCTACTGTCCGCGCTTTACTGAGCTCAGGTTATTCAATTAATTCTCCAATCTATAAATGTCTCAAATATATCACGTGACACATTTTAAATATATTTAGGCTATTTTATCTTCAGGCTGCCAGTTAGATTCCACAACCACTGAATGCCCTTCAGCAAGGCACTATAACCCTCAACTCCTCCATTAGAGCTGCTGAGTAACATCAACTGTTCAGGTATGAATTTATGGACTCAAAAAAAAAAAAANCAAAAAAAAAAAAAGAAGACATTTCTGTAACGGCTGTCAGTCTCCTCTCTGTCTCTGTCAGTCTTCCGTTCTGTGGCCAGCTGGTCAAGAGGTTAAAGGTCACATTTGATCCCACTAAGCAAATGCTCTGCTCTGTGTCCGATCTCCTGTCCAATTATAGGGAGAGGCTGGATTAACCCGAGGCTCTGAGGGTCAGCAGGGGTCAGATGTCTTCTCAGTTCAAACAGCAAGGATTTAAAGGACCATACTTGTGGTTTCACATGTTTGAACCTATCTGTTGCGTTACTGCCAACCATCTTCCAAAACATACTACTGGAGCAGTAAATATTAGAATTGTTTTTCCTACCTTCTAGAATGAGATTGGTTTCAGTTCATTCCATTCCGCTTTTAAAATCAACTTGTACAGACTTGAAACAGGCTAGAGATAAATAGTCCATCACATCAAACACATCACCTATTAAATGTTTGTTGAAGTAACTTTATTTAATTGATCCACCACGGAGCTGCACAGAAGACAACGTATGTCGCCACCACGGAATATAGTCCCAGGAGAAGACGGCTTTTACAGAGACATTAAAAACAACCATCCCTTCTAGATTCGGATGTACGTGTTCTGAGGCAAAGCATTGGAATATTAAGGGATTTGGCAACATAACAGAAAAACTAAATATGCAAGCAGTATTTATTGGGCTTCAACATGCAAAATCACTGGTCTGGTCCTTTACTTTTAGTTACTGTTGAACCCAACTAAGGTTTCTTTATATCCTGTGATGTAGATTAGATTTTGATGATGTCTGGAGTTTGTTTTCACTGCAGGAACAACAGATTGTGTTATTTGAGGAGAAGGTGATCTTTGTTAAATATTTACAGGGCAGAACTCCCCGCTGTCCGTCTGCTGTCGCTGAAGGTTGAAGAGAAACGAACGGCGGGGTTTGGTGGACTTACTGGTCTCAGGTCAGTGCACTCAGGTGGCCAGAGTGGCAGAACTGGAGCAGCATGGGTCTGAATATTTGATGGATGTGAGGTGGAGGCACATCAGGATCAGACAGGCAAGACAGCAGCTGATGGATACGCATACACAAGAAGCCATTGTATTATTTTATCATGTGGATTTTGTGAACGTGTGCTGTAACGTTTAGGGTTGTAGTTATGTGAGTAACATTTGGGTCATTTTCAAAATATGGTGCTCAGATTTTGAATTTCCTTCGCTAAAATTTGATGGGAAATGTTTGTTAAAGGACCATTCCGGCCTTTTTGCATGTTTGAGCCTAATATATTCAATTTTCATACACGTAATGTTTCTGACAATCATTTCCCAAAGCATACTACTGGAACAGTGAATTAAAAATGTTTTTCCTACCTTCCAGACCTCCATTGGTTTCAGTTCATTCTGCTATTAAAATCAACTTGTTGATACTGTAAACGTTCTTGGGATAGGTAATCCATCATCACCAACAAGACGTGTATTCAGGTTTTTTTAGAAGTTATGTAATTTTAGTGTTTAAGCTCAATAAAAAGCGTGGAGTGAATGTATGCCTCCACCGGGGAATATAGTCCCAAAAGAAGACCTGCGTTTATGGAAAAATTTAAAGGACCGTGACTTCATAAGGCTGTGTAACTATTAGCAGGAGAAACATGGATTTTTAAGGTGGGTGTATCACTTGAATATTTGATTTTGAAAGATTAAGAGATTTTGCAAAATATCAGGAAAGCTGAAATACAGTTTTATCCTTCGGGAAATGATTGTCAGTAACGTAACATGTATGAAAACTGAATATATTAGGCTCAAACATGCAAAATGGGTGGTATGGTCCTTTAACATCCTGGCATTATAAATAATCTCTCTCTCTCTCTCTCTCACACACACACACACACACACACACACACACACACGCACACAGATGATGGCAGGCTTTGCATCCTCCCTGACCTCTACTGTCATCGTACTGCCTGCAACCACACCTCCTAAGCTGCAGCTTAAGTTTAAATATTTTATATCACTGTGAAAAAGGTGTGTGTGTGTGTGTGTGTGTGTGTGTGTGTGTAAGTAAAAGAGGGAGACAAGGTGTGAGGCTACAGGAATACAAATTGGATCTTCCATCAAGTCTGAATTTTAATCTGTTAGAATCTAAATGATTCTGCCAAACAAAAATACTAAAATCATCAAAGCCAATTAAAGTGTAATTTCCATCTGAAAATATAAAATGTGTTTTGCAAATGTTAATCTGAGACAAGTCAGAAGAAAGAAATATGTCTTATAAATAATGTATAAACATAATTTAAGGTTAAAATGATGTGAGGAAGACGTGCTGCCTTCAGACAGTTGAACAGGAGATGCAGCACATGCTAACATGCTAACCTTTGACATGTGTTAGCCAAGATTAACATGTTGCAACTGTTTCATAGCATGTTTTTTTTTTTTTGTTTCTGCAAGGGGTAATCAAAGCTGTTTATGGGATATTATCCTTCTCCGGTCCAAGGTCAATCAATAATCAATAGATTTGACTGCGTTGGTTTGGAACTTGCGCTGATCACATTCACACAATAAACGATAATTGCTGCGTTCAGACCTGCTCAAACGAATCCTGACTGAACCGAACGTATCCACGTAGCTGTGAAAAGTACATACATCACTTGAGTATTACTTTCAACTTTTACTGCATTACTACATTTATCTTAACGTCTTTTACTCAGATTTTACATTTAAAGCTCGTAAACATTTATCCTTCTTAATGTCTTTACGTTTTTTGTTCCTTTCTTCCTTCTCTCCTTTTCTATTTGATTCCTTCCTTCCTTTTTTTTTCCTTCAACTGATTTTCAAGAAATTTTCAAGAGATTTTCAGAAATTCTGCAAATTGGAGATACAAGGATTTCACCTAACAGAACTAAATTCTATTGTACTCAGAATGAATACTTTATATATATATTAATACTTATACTGCGGAAGTACCCGTTTGAGTATTTCTTCCACTACTCAGTATGACTATTTGTGTTTAAAACAACAAGTTCATAATCATTCCCTGGTGGTCCAAAGCATTCTGGGAAATGTAGGAATTTATTAACTGAAGCAGAAAGTGGAGAGAACATAAACTATGGCAATACAGCCAGAGAATGTTAATGGCTACATGATCAAATCCACAGAGAGAGAGAGAGAGAGAGAGAGACCTTGATCCAATTCAAGGCATATTTCCAATATATTTTAATAGGATGTTCCATCACAATAATGAGGCAGCCAGCGATTGACCTCATTGAACTCTGGTGAAGTAATTAGGCTCAGCAACCTTAAAGTGCTCACAGACACCAACACACACACACCTTTAATCACACACACGTATTTCATATCTCCTCCTGCATGCTCTAAAAGCCGTGACCGTCTATTAGGGAACATATAAGGGAGCGTTCCCTCCTCTTTCCCCCTGCAGACGGACCCCTGAGCCCCCACAGTCACGCTCTGTCATCTCACATTAAAAGCCACCGGCTGATAACGCACCCCAGCTGCTGCAAACACACTCCCACAGAAAGAAACAGGCCCACGGTACATGGATCCGTGAATGGATCTGTGTCCCCCGGTGCATGAACAAACAATGCGGCGGGCCATGCTTGTAATGGACAAATACACGAGTGTTTTCATGTTCACACACACACTGTAACTACACAGACCAACTTTCAACACAAACGTGAACCATACATGTTTGTCATGTGATTACATACTTTTATATCAGGAGGATATTAAAGGACCATACCATCCATTTTGCATGTTTGAGCCTAATATATTAAATTTTCATACATGTTGNTATTAAAGGACCATACCATCCATTTTGCATGTTTGAGCCTAATATATTAAATTTTCATACATGTTGCTTTACTGACAATCATTTCCTGAAGCATAAAACCATATTTCAGCTTTCCTGATATTTTGCTAAATCTCTTAATCTTTCAAAATCAAATATTCAAGTGATACACCCACCTTAAAAATCCATGTTTCTCCTGCTAATAGTTACACAGCCTTATGAAGTCACGGTCCTTTAAATTTTTCCATAAACGCAGGTCTTCTTTTGGGACTATATTCCCCGGTGGAGGCATACATTCACTCCACGCTTTTTATTGAGCTTAAACACTAAAATTACATAACTTCTAAAAAAACCTGAATACACGTCTTGTTGGTGATGATGGATTACCTATCCCAAGAACGTTTACAGTATCAACAAGTTGATTTTAATAGCAGAATGAACTGAAACCAATGGAGGTCTGGAAGGTAGGAAAAACATTTTTAATTCATCGTTCCAGTAGTATGCTTTGGAAATGATTGTCAGTAACGTTACATGTATGAAAATTTACATATCTTTACATTCTGACATACATGAGCAGGTGATACATTCAGGTGGGTCTATCACCTGAATATTTGATTTTCAAAGATTTGGCGACTTCACAAACTAACAGGAACACTATATTATATGTTTTATGTTTTGGGAAACGTTGTCAATGATGTAACGTGTATGTGGGAGGTATTTATCAGGCTTAAACATGAAAAATCACTGGTATGGTCCTTTAAGTTGGGGACCTGTCCAGGCTACAAAAGTCTAGTTAACCTAAGTTTCCTCCAGAGAGAAAGCAGTAATTGGACTAATTAAATAATATTTGTCAGTTCCAACCAGGTATTAAATAAATAAATAATAAAAATCAACTTACCCATTGATTGGTGATCAGTCCATCTCATCCAGGTGATGACCTCTCCGACCTCCCTTTCATTCATCCTCTGCAGACGTCGCGCCTCCATCCGCGAGATCCGGAAGTAAAGAAGCCGCAGCCACGGAGGACGACGCACCTGCGGGGCGCACACGCGTGGCTCCTTCCTCCACGCACGTTACTCAGCATATTCACACCCGACATCAGAGAAGGGACCGCAGAGACTCCGGCGGAACCTGCGGACGAAATAAAGCTGCACTTTTTCTACTTCACGCAGCCTGCATGAGCTCTCAACCTGCAGCGGATCATACGAAGCCTCCCGCGCTTCCGGCTCCTCAGGACAGCCAATCAGATCCAGCTGTGCCGCACGTAGAGTTTCCGTCTCTCCACCTGCTCCAGGACTGCAGCCACTATTGTTATTATCCCCGTCAGGATATTATTAGTCCCTAATAAAAGTCTTTGCTTTCTTTTGTCGACTCAGAAGTTATGCGGCTTTTCTTAAAGGATCATACTGGTGGTTTTGTATGTTTGAGCCCGATATACTTTTTACTGCCTGCATTCACGTGATATCACTGACAACCATGTTCTAAAACGTACAACTGTATTTCAGATTTCCTGATATTTTGCAAAATCTCTTAATCTTTTAAAATCAAATATTCAAGTGATA
>VXCM01010599.1:1342-13701 GCA_014773175.1 Lucifuga dentata | reverse complement strand
GAGAGGAGAGGGGAGGGGAGAGAAGGAGAGGAGGAGAGGGGAGGAGAGGAGAGGAGAGGAAAGGAGAGAAGGAGAGGAGAGGGGAGGAGGAAACATTTTTATATTAGGCTCCTACACAGCATCTTTGTGAAGATGCTAACTGTTCATCTCACACACACACACACACACACACGTTGCTCATCCATCCTGTTTCCTTGACCCTTGACCCTGTCTGATTCTACATGGAGCGATGATGATGCAGGGAAAAAAGCGTTTTTATTATTAAAACATGAAAACGGTGAATTTTTAAATCTTGGATGAATAACTCAGATCTCATCTGAAATATGATTATCAGACCGATTCAGAAAGTTATCCTGAAACAATAATCAGAAAACGAGTTTCACAATCCAGAAATACGTTTGTCTGCGTTGGCTGTTAAATAGGAAAACTCCAGTCAGGAATTTTAAGGCTGATGCTGCGTTCACAGACCTCGGAACTCAGATTTTTCCGACTTCTTATTGGAAAAATGCGTTGTAACGGCACTTGAAGTCGGAGCTCCGGCTGGAAAACTCAGATCAAAATGATCTACTGACTTACCGAGTATGATGTCATCAACATGGCGGCGCTGTGGAAGCGAGCTTTATGAATGGAAATAATCAGCTAAAAGGCAAATAAATTATTTTTTCTTACGTGAAATTGAAAGAAAAAGGTCAGAATATATCACCATGGTAACTATTTTGTATTATAACTGTTTGCCACTGATATGTAAGTGTAAATAATTTCATAATATTGCTTCTCTGCTCAAAGTTTAATACTCACTGTGATTAATATCATAGTAAAACAACCAAACAGTCCTGTATTAGTTAGCATTTATTACTATGTTTAATTAATTTTACAGTATTTATTGGTGTTCAGCTGCTTTTATGATTACATTTGGCTGGAACGGTTTGAAGTTGGAACTTCCAACTGTTCCGAGGTCTGTGAACGCAGCATCAGACTGTTCAGTGTTGTGTTGTTGGTTCCTGTTCTTCAAATTTCATACAGCAGATCCTTTAAAAAAAAAAAAAAAAANATTTTACAGTTATTTGATTAAAACCTTTTTTTTTTTTTTGCCCTTACGTTAAAGCTGAAAGTCAGACCGCAGCATGTGGAAATCATGTGACATCTTGTGTGTGACAGAAAACATGCTGTGCTTTAATAACGGCAGCAGATCGGACCTTCAACTGGTCCATCAGTGCTGGCATGTTTAAAGGAGCATACCGGTGATTTTGCATCATTGCTGACAACCATTTTTTAAAACAAACTATTTTAGTTTTCCTGTTAGTTTACCACAAAATCAAATGTTCAGGTGATGCATTCAGTGTTTCGCCTGCTAACACACATGTCTGCATGTAGAAAGACAGTCATTTTTAATACGGCTATCATCATGAGCGATAAGATGTGACACAGCCCTAATATGTATTTATGTTATATCTTTATGAAGGCTCCAGCCTCTTCAAAGATGAAATTGTTAGAAACCCTTTAATGGAAGTCTTTGTGTGTGTGTGTATATACATTAGCTCCATTATTCAGCATCTGCTTCCTCCGAGCCGGCGGTCTGATTAATAATTCATGCTTCTTCATGCAGTCAGTTGTGCCATTTGTATTTAAAGCGTTCCGCTAATTGCCTCCTCCTTTACAGCTAATTATTTCTCTATTGTGCTGTGATCCTTTAATTCACGGTGCCGAGTCACTGGAAGTTGTTCGGTGCTCAGAATGACTAAGTGGAATAAATGACAGCTTCTGCTTTTGTATGCTGTGTGTGTGTGTGTGTGTGTGTTTGTGTGAGAGGCCTTGGAGCTGTGGCTGCATTGATATTCTCCTCGCAGACCCGTCAGGCATGAAATAGAAGATCAGACTTTCTGTAGATAAACTTTTTGCCTTTCTGTTGGACAGTCTGAAGCTCTGGAGAAATTACATTTAATCACACCTAAATGCTGAAAAAAAGAATGTGTGTGCATGATTCTTAAAGGACTATTCCGGTAGTTTTGCATGAACATTTTGTGCATACTTTATATTATTTCCAGGCATTTGTCAGTGTTTCCTACATGTATATTTCTGGTGTTTAAACTCAGCTGCAAAACATTATGTTTATGAGCTAATTTCTGGTTGCAAAAGTAATTTTTCCAATCTATATGAGTGCACAAATGCATTTCATAAAGCAAAAACTAATAAATACAAATACAGTGGTATGTAAAAAATCAATTATATTTATGGGGAAAACTCTAACTTTTTAATTTTGAGATTAAATTATTACATTCTTAAATTTCCAATTTTCCAAACTCAGCTACCACATGCTTCATGATAGAAATGTCACACCAACGTCAGTGTTCAGCTTGGTGTGTATTTTAAGTGAACCTCAAACAAAATTTTCCTATCTTTTATACTTTACAAAATATTCAACCTTACTTAAGCACATTTTTTTTCAACTTTTTTTTTTCAACTTTTCCCCAGTAAATTGAATGCAGACTGTGCTGTCTGAATGCAGTCTTGCAAGATCAAATTGCATATTTATACAAAATGGTTTTGCCAATCTTGGCATATATCACAACTATATATACAGACAGGAAAAAAATTTGAATGCAGACAACATTCAAAATGTCTTCAAATCTTCTCCTCTTTCAACTGACTCATCACCTGTTGTATTCTTACACTATAATTCACACTTTTTCATCTTTTCAAGCAAGTTTCAATCAGTTTCAAGTGATTGTTTCAGCTTATGCAATCATCCTGCAGTTCTTCAGAAAGGACCTTCTCGTTATTCCTGTTTTTGTCGGCTGCAGTTGCAGTTACAGGCAGGAATGACATGAACAANAAAAAAAAAAAAAAAAAGATGAAAGCTAATTCAGATGCTATTTTCCATGAAATCTACTGAGACCAGGTACTCCAGACGTTTGCTGGTGTAACCGTAAATTCATCATCACCCGACAGCAGCTCCAAACAAAAAAAGATGATTTTCTAAATCATTAGCAAGCTGAAACTCTCCAGCTTTCAGCAGTATTTACCGTTTTTTTGGTTGTTTTTGTTTTTTTTTGACAGCAGTGACAACATCGTCATAAAACGATGGAAGACTCTGACATACATTCCCTCCGTCATACAATAATGTCACACCAGCACAATGTTTGTCATTTCCTTTGAGGGTTAATAAAAGAAAAACTCTCAGGTGGTGCATTCAAGGATGCTCTGACATCTGAGACTTCAGAATTGGCTGCCAAACAGCAACCTACCTCGTCAAGGGTCATAATTTCATAATGTACTGAAAGTAAATGGGAAATGAAAAGTGAAACTAAGTTTAAAAACCAGCGGCAGGGTCCTTTAAAAGCTGTTGCTGCGGTACATTTTCATATGTGCTTTCACTGTGTTCATGTGTGTTCATGTTTATCCGTATGTGTGTTTGAACAGGGCCTGAACCGGATCGGGAAGGACGCTCAGCTGGGACGCGACGGCGTTCAGAGGAAAGACTGGCACGACTACGAAGCAATCAGGAGAGACGCCGCTCGATCCGGTTGGTGCAAACGCCGTCAGGCTCCGCTTCTCTCCGTTATCTTCATTATCGTTATCTGTATCTTCATTACATCTTCGTTATCGTTATCTGTATCTTCATTACATCTTTGTTATCGTTATCTGTATCTTCATTCCATCTTCGTTATCGTTATCTGCATCTTCATTACATCTTCGTTATCGTTATCTGTATCTTCATTCCATCTTCGTTATCGTTATCTGCATCTTCATTCCATCTTCGTTATCGTTATCTGCATCTTCATTCCATCTTCGTTATCGTTATCTGCATCTTCATTACATCTTTGTTATCGTTATCTGCATCTTCATTACATCTTCGTTATCGTTATCTGCATCTTCATTACATCTTCGTTATCGTTATCTGCATCTTCATTACATCTTCGTTATCGTTATCTGTATCTTCATTACATCTTCGTTATCGTTATCTGCATCTTCATTACATCTTCGTTATCATTATCTGTATCTTCATTACACGCAAAAAGCCTGCATGTGTGCTCAAACACGCATCCACATCTGGATTGTTGCAGCTGTTCATATTTCAACACTGGATCCAAACATGAAAGGCATAGAAATGCACTTTTTCACACCATGTCACTCCTCTGTGTATAAAATGCATTTTATCACACTGTCACTACTTTCTCACACCATGTCACTCCTCTTTGTATATAAAATGCACTTTCTCACACTGTCTTCCTGTATAAAAAGCACTTTCTCACTCCTCCGTGTGTTTTTGCTCTGCAGCAGCAGTGTGTAAATCGCTGCTTTGAACTCGGCTTCAGTTTTATTTTCTCCTCATTAAAATCGGCTTCTTGTCAAACGGAGCAAATTAATTGGATTGAGTTTATCCAGAAATGAGCCGTTTAAAAGCTGAAAGTTATTTTCACACTTGTTACCTTTAGGAGGTGAGGCTGATCATTTCTGCCTAATGCATCGTGTGTGTTTTTGAATGATAAGAGTTGTTTTTCTTCACAGGTCCCTAATTTGTCTTCACTATGTTCTATTATTGGGTTTCTTGCATGTTCACGCTTAGAGTTACACAAAACCAATATTGTTCGGCTATTTGCTTTTTTCTGCATTATTTAAGCTTCAACTAACCATTGTGTCGTATCACGACCCATAACAATTACATTTTCCCGTTTGTCTTATTTTAATCTATTTTTGCTTTTCAGGAGTTTTTTAATATACTAATTTAGAAATAGACGGTTTGCTTTGTTTTAGTTGTTAAATTCAGCTGCAGTTTTAATAAAAACCTGCAGATGTAATATTAGCAGGTCCTGAAATTGTGTTTCAAATATTCAGGAGTTGAAATGGTCTTTAATACTGTTAACTTCAGTTTTGCAGACCTTCAAAACGGCTGGAGTTTCTTCTGGTGAGGAATTGAATCAGTCATGTTGATCTGATATGACAAGAGTTCATCTCACTTCCTGTTTAACTTTCCAGGAATGAAGTTGGCCTCATTTTCATTTTTGGGTGTTTTGTTCCAGGTTAACAGGATTCAGCGTGGATCGGTTAATGATTAACTACGGCTGGTAAAGTTTGTGTTAGGTTTGATGCTCATTAGATCCGCGGCTCAGAACATTTAACACATTTAATGTAAAACTTTAACACAGTAAAACATCACTTTTGATCCGACATAGCAATTGAAATGGATGCTGTAACTTCCTTTTTTGCATGTTCTGAGGAACACGTGTTCAGGTTAGCGTGTGCTTGTATGTTCTCAGCATGTTGGTCCATTCTCCTGTTCATGTCTTCTTCACATCATGTGAAGCAACATGTGGTTTTCCACATGTTAGGCTTGTTTGAGATGAGCCAGGCCTGCGCAGAATCGATCACCTGCGATCGGCGCACAACGCATGCCGGTTAGATTTCTGTCCGACTTGCTGTGACGTCAGTCAAACATAGCAGCGATAACCTCTGAGATCAAGGCGGCTGCAGACTTTGGAACCAGGCGCCGCAGCTCTCCACCGACTGCACGGCCTCAGGGCATGATGGGAAACGCCTGGCTGTCACCTGATCTAACAGNCAAACATAGCAGCGATAACCTCTGAGATCAAGGCGGCTGCAGACTTTGGAACCAGGCGCCGCAGCTCTCCACCGACTGCACGGCCTCAGGGCATGATGGGAAACGCCTGGCTGTCACCTGATCTAACAGCTGATTGGTTTAGATGTGGGCATAACAGTATGACGCTTTATAGAAACTTTTCATTTTTTTGAATTGGGGAGATTCTGTTTGTTGTTTTCTTGCTATTGTATCTCTTACAGTGTTTTGTATAATTTATGATGAAANGACGCTTTATAGAAACTTTTCATTTTTTTGAATTGGGGAGATTCTGTTTGTTGTTTTCTTGCTATTGTATCTCTTACAGTGTTTTGTATAATTTATGATGAAAGAATTAAAAAAAAAGAGTTGGACAGATTCTGATTTTATTTGTCTGATTCTGAAGGTTTATTCTGTTAACAGAATACATGCTGATGGCAACTTTTTCCAGCCAGAAAGGCAGAAAGTATTTATTTCCAAAATTCCAGATACAATAACAGAACCTTAAATACTTTTAAATAGTGTGATGAGACACAAATTCCTTTGGTAACAAGAGAGATTTTATTGTTATTAGAATAACATCCGTACTGGTAGCAGACTGTGTCCGACTTGACAGACGACTTTTAGCTCCTCCCCCTGCTACTGCCGTCTGCTCTCGTCTGTTTTTCAGGCGAGGTGCAGTTCATCTCAAACAAGCCTGTTGTCTTGAAGTCAGATTCAGCTTCTGCTGTCATAGTTTTCTGGCTTTATGGACCATTTCTGACCAATCAGCAGAGAGAGTGTTGTCACGTGACTTTTGCTGATACATTTTGGTTTGATAGGATGATTTCCTGTGTGAAACTGAACCAAACTGAGCAGTAAATGCAGCATTGGAGCAGTTTAGTCTCTGATTCAGACCAGAGCAAACGATCCGCAGATCTGAAAACACCTTTAATTTGATGGAGTGCGGTTTGGTTGAACTTGTAGGAAAAGAAAAAGCTGTAATGGTTAAAAACACTGAAACTGCAGTAAGGAAGACGACCTCATCATGTGACGAGTTTTAGATCTTTAGCCTGGAACAGAAAGTCATTGGTTTGATTTTCCGCATGTTAAAGCCTCCTCCATGTTTACTTTATAACCACATTTGACATGTTTGCAGTTTTAATACCCGGAGGCGTCATAATTAAAAAGCTTTCTGCCTTTGAGTTAATGTTTACTTTTCCAACTTCCAGGCAAAACAGTTCAACTCCGAATTTTTATAACCAGCGTAAAGTGTTTCTAGATGCGGTGTCATGAAGGCGTTTGTGTGTCGTTTAACTTAAGCGTGTGTGTTTATGTAGGTAATGGTGAACAGGGAAAGGCGTTTCCTCTGACAGATGCTGACCGGGTGGATCAGGCCTACAGAGAGAACGGCTTCAACATTTACGTCAGCGACCGGATCTCCCTGAACCGCTCCCTCCCCGACATCCGACACCCAAAGTGAGTCGCGTGTGTGTGTGCATGCGTGTGTGTGCATGTGCGTGTGGCGGTTAAGGGAAAGTTGAAGACGTGTAGCTGGTGTAATGTTAGACTGTTGAATCTGTGTCATAATACAGTATAAGATCTGATGAAGACAATGATCACAGACTGGGGAGAGTTTATTCTTCAAAAAATAAAAAAAATAAAAAAGAAGACAATAAATCTGAGTACAGCAGCTTTATAAGGTTTCTACATGCACAGCCGATGGACTAAATTACCAAAATACACAATTCTTCTTGTACCTTTCATCAAATAAAACACATCAGCTGTCTTCAGCATAACTTCATTGTCTGATCTGACATCATATATCACATTTATTACATTTTCATCATGCGCCAGTGGCTGTTTATGTATTTTAAAAACGAGAAAAGGTGAATTTCAGCCGTTAATCATGTGATGTAAGCAGGATGCACATTTATTTTTTTCAGACAGTAGATCTGTGTTTTCTACACTTTTTCACTGATTGAACTAAATATGAATGTAAAATAAACACGTCCAACCTAAACTTTACACTTCTTCAGCTTCTCCTGCTGCAGTCTGAGGAGGATGAGCCACAAAATATTTCCAATAGCAACACAGCAAATCGCACTTCATCACGTTTGCTGCAAAAATAACAAAATACTGACAGAAAAAAGAACAAACATAAAAACTTTTTCTAGTGAAATATGATAATGAAATACAATTTAAATAGTGCAGCGCCTGTTTGGACCGGGCCGGACTTTATGGTGAGCGCCGCGGCCTGACATAAGCGGCCGTGGAGCAGAGCATATGCTGCCATGCCCGGAGCGTATCCTGCCACTCGGACTACTTTTTACCAGCGCAGCTCAGTTTGAGAACCGCTCATC
Source organism: Lucifuga dentata (assembly GCA_014773175.1). NCBI lineage: Eukaryota > Metazoa > Chordata > Actinopteri > Ophidiiformes > Bythitidae > Lucifuga > Lucifuga dentata. The sequence continues at coordinate 5,784 of VXCM01010599.1, read as the reverse complement.
CAAACAATTTCATACGTGATGCTGCAGATCCTTAGGTCCTGATCAATAAACCTGCTGAATATCAGCTTCATACAGAGAAACTGTCTAGATAGATAGATAGATAGATAGATAGATAGATAGATAGACAGATAGATAGATACAGACATATATACATAGAGACAGACAGACATAGATAGATAGATAGATAGATGATATAGATAGATACAGACATAGATACATACATACATAGATAAATAAATAGATAGACATACATACATAGAGACAGACAGACGGATGGATGATAGATAGATAGATAGATAGATAGATAGATAGATAGATAGACAGACAGACAGAGAAGGAACTGAAGACGGCTCAAACACGTCAGATAGAATACTTCTACCATTTCTAGTCCACGTTTCGCTCTTAGATGGGCTGCAATAAAGAGTAATGCGGGTGGCATTCCCGGGGGGGGGAGAGAGAGAGAGAGAGANGGGAGAGAGAGAGAGAGAGAGAGAGGTAAAATACTCATAATCATAATTGTTTTTCTACCAGAAGAGAAAAGAAAAATAACACTGGAAATGTTGAGGGTCCAGAGTTGTTCGGGTCAGAATAAATAGGAGAGTGTGTGTGTGTGTGTGTGTGTGTGTGTGTGTGTGTGTGTGTGTGTGTGTTGAGATCAGACCGTGGAGGACCAGGAGGCTGCAGCAGGTTATTGTCTCTCCTTCAATCAGAGGAGGGCTGAATCATCAGGTGGCGTCTGGTTGGAATGAAAACCTGCAGCTCTCGGCATTTCCTGCCAGACGCTTCCAAATATCAGGTTATCCATCGGAGCAGAAGGCTGCCGGTCTGAGTGCAGGAGTGTCGTGGGAAATCTGTGTGTGAAGAGCAGGAGAGCTGCTGTCAGCGCCGCTCTGATGATACGTTTCTGCTGCGCTTTAACCCTCCACGGCCAAAACACACTTGGTGCAGTTTCACTTTTCACTCCCTGGCCTTCAACAATTGCACTGTAAAAACACAAAAAAATTTACTATCTCTGTTAAATCTGAAGCTTTCTTCTGTAATTATGAAAAGATCTTGATAATTTACTCAATTTTAGAAAGTCTCAATTCTGGAAAATACAAAGATATCTAGTAGAAATTCTTGGGGGGAAAAATCCTCAAAATCTTGATTCAAGAAAATTCAAAAGTACAAAATATTTGGGTTAAAAAAAAAGGTCTTCTTTTGGATTTTTTTTTTTTTAACCAAAATGTTATTCTTAAAATGTAAGGTTGAAATTTTACTTCAACCTTAGAAAAGTTTTCATTCTGGAAAATACAGCAATACAAATAAAATTTAGTAGACATTCTTGGGGAAAAAAAGAAACAATTGCTTAAAACAAATTGAGAAAAATTCTAAAAATTTGCTAAGTATTTGTCGACAAAAATTACAAAAATCTAGAAGAAATCTATAATCTTAAAATTCTTCCACATTTGATCGCCATACAATCCAAATAATCCATTTTGATTCATTCCCCCTTTAAATGACAGATGAAGCCTTGAAAATGACATTTTCCTTATTATTTGTCGTTTGCTGTCTTGTCAGAAATGCCAAATTTGATCAAAATTTGCCGTCCGAGTGAAGGATTTTTTTTTTTTTGAGGGGACAGATGAAAAGTTGAAAGTGAGTCCAGCAGGTTAAGGCGGCGTTGCTGAGGCCGTGCTGTTTGTGTGTTTTAGTGTGGGTTAAAGCTTTGGTTTCCTGTGCCAGACGTGTTCCAGCTCATTAGCAGAAAACACCGTTTGCAACAATTGTTCCAATTATCAGCCGGCCGAGTCTATTCACCGGAGAGATGTAGCCAAACACAGAAGCTCATTACACACCGTATATTACCAGCCTACTTCTAAATGAGGTTCTTGACAGCAATTATCAGTGTCATTGATGTTCCCCTCATGCACTAAGTGTGAACGCTGCTGATAGATGTGAACTGTGGTGCAGGTTTTATCTGACTGGATGTTTTTCTAAGGAGGAAGGAAGATAATAAAAACTGTCAGATTTTCAGTTTGGACTGAACTTTGTAGAATCCGATAATGACACGATGATTAAAAAAAAAAAAAAAAANAAAAAAAAAAAAAAAAAAAGTAGAGTTTGTTCTGGGTGATTCAGATTCTTTATTTTGGTCATTTTTCAACTTATGCTACCCAAATACATACAGATGAATATAAAGAATAATGTCATTTAAATCATAAACTTAAAATAAGTTCATACTGACTGAAAAGGTGCAGGCTGAAGTCTTATTACTCCAACTCTTTTTACATTAATCATTTTGTTCAGATCCCTTTACATTTATACACAGAAAATATGTATTTCTACACTGTAAAATGTGTGCAAAATAGACATTCCGTACCAGTTAGATAAGTTCAATTATCTAAATTATCTATAAGCAGGTGTGCACGGAACTGGATCAGTCTGGTAATGAAACTAGCACCAGAACATCTACGTTGTATGCTTTTAAGTTCAGTGTATATAATTTAATTTAATTTATTTTCATCACAAGTATTTCCTGACGCTTAAAAACATGTATTGAGGATGGGCTGTTTGTGAAGCAGGATGTGGTTCTTTACCTGCAGCAGGTATCTCTGCTTTCTGCTTCGTTTAATCTGCTCAGAATGCATTCTGGTACCGCAAGATTTCTGGTAATTTCAGCGTCAGAGGGAGATGGGGGAGAGAAAGAGAGAGACAAAGATGAAGAGAGAAAGTCAAAGAGAAACTGTGCACGATCTCTCTGATACATGGTCATGTTTTTAAAAGTGGTGTAAATGAATTAGGCACCAGTTATTTTTCGTGAAATTGTCGTGTTATGGCAGATCATAAAAAAAACTGGAGATAAAGTGAATGCAGCTTCAAACCTTCACATGTAAACATAAAAGCTGCTAGCTTCTATCAGCGGCTGGATGCACGCAGGAGATTCATGTTAAACTCAACGTTATTCTTCCTTTTAAAGCAGAGCAAAATGATTTTCTTTATCTGAACACGGAGGTGTTATGAACCTGCGGCTGCAGTAGAGTGTTGGCCTTCTTCCAGCTCTCCTCTAAATCATTAAAGAATAAAATGCTGAGAATAAACAGAGCAGCAGCTCTATAAATACGTCGCTAACCTGCTGCAGACCTGCTGACCTGCAGCTCAGATCAGCTTCAGGGCTTTTCTTCCTTTTCAGAACACGCCGTCACTTTCATGTATGAATCTGCTTTAAACCTTTGCTTTTTTTTTTTTTTNTTTTTTTTTTTTTTTTGCTTTTCATATTTATAATTTCCTACATCCTGTGACCTTATAAAAGCTGCAGACATCAAATCATCCCATCCTGCATTCATCTGGCTGTAACGCGTCATTTCTAAAGCTTCATCCTTCAAAATAAAACTCGCAAGGAAATCTTTGCCACATCTAACTGCTGTCAGAGTTCAGCATTTCTGAACTTTGAGCCAGAGGTTATTAGCATCTGCGTTTCAGGCTGTGGATGTCACCTGCTCACGCCTGATGCAGCTGGCCAATCAGAATAGAGTGAGTTCTTAAAGGGACAGTACGTGAAACGGCAAGGGAGAGCTGAAGTGGATCAGTGTGGGTTTTTTTGTTTTTTTGCAAATTATATAATTTCAAAGGTTTTGAAATAGATGCTAAATGAAAATATCAATATGGAAATTTGTGTATTATGTCCCTTTTATGGAACGTTAGCATTAGCATCAACATTCAAACATGGTCGTTGATACTTGTTTCACGAAAAATACTGTTTCTCTGTTAACGGTAATAAGATGATGCATTTCTGTAACTCTGATTTCACGTGTGTGTGTGTGTGTGTGTGCGTGTGTGTGTAGCTGTAAAAAGAAGCTGTATGCAGAAAAGCTGCCCAACACTAGCGTCATCATCCCGTTCCATAACGAGGGCTGGTCGTCGCTGCTGAGAACCGTCCACAGCGTGCTGAACCGCTCGCCGACACAGCTCATCGCTGAGATCATCCTGGTAGACGACTTCAGCGACAAAGGNACACACACACACACAGACACACACACACACACACACCTCCAGACCACTGAGTCACTTGTTTGTGCCGCGTTGAACAAATAACGAGCCGCTCAGTAACGAAGTATTATCCAGCTTCTGCAGCGGCACAAAGATCTCAAGACAATCTCACTTTTCTGTGTCAACGACAAACACACACACAAGTACACACACACTGTTGAGTCATCGTTTCAGAGTCTCACAGGCCCAGTCACTCATTTATTAACAAGATCAGAGAGCAGCAAACACTCCTCAGCTGTGTGTGTGTGTGTGTGTGTGTGTGTGTGTGTGTGTGTGTGTGTGTTGTTACTTGTTGTCTACTCTTTACTTCTTGATATGATTGAGGTTCATTGCTAAACACAGCTACATAAAAATAGTCTGAGAGAGAGAGAGAGAGAGAGAGAGACGGATGGAGAGAGAGAGAGAGAGAGAGA
>VXCM01010595.1:0-14253 GCA_014773175.1 Lucifuga dentata | reverse complement strand
TGAACACGGACAAAGAGGCCTTACATCCTCCCTTCAAACAAGCAAAACTTGAACTTGGACACTGTGAATCTCAAACTGCAGTCAGACTAATACTTGATTTTGTGATTGATGATATTCCGCCGTTCTCGTTGGTTGAGCAGACTTCATTCAAAAAACTTGTAGAGGGAATCAATGGTGGCAAAAGAGNTCAAACTGCAGTCAGACTAATACTTGATTTTGTGATTGATGATATTCCGCCGTTCTCGTTGGTTGAGCAGACTTCATTCAAAAAACTTGTAGAGGGAATCAATGGTGGCAAAAGAGTTATGAGGTTATCAGCAGAAAGACACGAGTCCAGCTTATTGAGAGGGAATTTGCTGCCATGAAAGAAACCTTGACTTCAGAACTTCAGAATGTGTCAAGTGTGTGCACATATATGCAGCAAATATGTGGACTGCATAAGTTTCTTGGTATGACATGCTCAAGTAAAAGTACTGTTACTTTGACAAACTTTTACTCAAGTAAAAGTAAAAGTACTTGTGTAAAAATGTACTTAAGTAAAAGTAAAAAGTATTTGGTTTCAAATACTTATTATTACTATACTTAGTATTACTATAGTCTTTTTATACACCTACTATAGTCTTACTATACACTTACTACACACTACAGTCTTACAATACACTTACTATAGACTTTTATACATTTATTATAGTCTTACTATACACTCTACTATAGTCTTTTTATGCGCTTACTAGTCTTTTTATATACTTAATATAGTCTCACTATACACTTACTATAATCTTACTATAGTCTTACAATACACTTATATTAGTCTTACTATACAATTAATATTGTCTTTATTCACTTACTATAGTCTTACTATACATTTACTATAGTCTTATACACTTACTATATTCTTACTATACACCTACAATAGTATTACTATACACTTACTATAGTCTTACTTTACACTTACTGTAGCCTTACTATATACTTACTATAGCATTTACTATACACTTACTATAGTCTTTTTNACTTACTGTAGCCTTACTATATACTTACTATAGCATTTACTATACACTTACTATAGTCTTTTTAAACGCTTACTATAGTCTTACTATAGACTTACTATAGCCTATACACTTGCTGCAGTCTTACTATAAAATTACTATAGCATTACTATATACTTACTATAGCATTTACTATACACTTACTATAGTCTTATTATACACTTACTATAGTCTTTTTATGCACCTACTATAATGTTACTATACACTTACTATAGTCTTATTAAACACTTACTGTAGTCTTTTTAGGCACCTACTATAGTGTTACTGTACAGTTACTATAGTATTACTATACAGTTAATATATTCTTTTTTTAGGCATACTTTCTAGACTATAGTAAGTGTATAGTAAGACTACACTTATAGTCTTAGATACTTAGTCTTATATAGATACTTAGTCTTATATACACTTACTGTAGCCTTACTGTACACTTACTATAGTCTTCCTATACTCTTACTATAATCTTACTGNATACACTTACTGTAGCCTTACTGTACACTTACTATAGTCTTCCTATACTCTTACTATAATCTTACTGTACACTTACTATAGTCTTACTATACACTTTTTATAGTCTTTCTATACACTTAGAATAGTCTTACTGTACACTTACTATAGTCTTACCATACACTTACCATAGTATACACTTACTATAGTCTTACTATACACTTACTATAGTCTTGCTATACATTTATTAGTCTTTCTATACACTTAGAATAGTCTTACTATACACTTAGAATAGTCTTACTATACACTTACTATAGTCTTGCTATACACTTACTATAGTCATACAATAGTCTTACTATACCCTTACTATAGTCTTACTATACACTTATTATAGTCTTACTAGACACTTACTNTATAGTCTTACTATACCCTTACTATAGTCTTACTATACACTTATTATAGTCTTACTAGACACTTACTATACCATATTATACACTTACTATAGTCTTTTTACACACTTACTATAGCCTTACTATACATTCACTATAGTCTTACNTTATACACTTACTATAGTCTTTTTACACACTTACTATAGCCTTACTATACATTCACTATAGTCTTACTATACACTTAAGACTATACTAACTCTTACTAGACACTTAGTATAGTGTTGCTGTACACTTACCATAGTCTTACTATACACTTTTTATAGTCTTGCTATAGTCTTACTATAGTCTTGCTATACACTTACTATAGACTTACTGCAGTCTTACTATACACTTTCTATACACTTACATTAGTCTTACTACACAATTACTAGTCTTTTTTATATACTTACTATAGCCTTACTATACATTTATTATAGTCTTTCTATACACTTAAAATAGTCTTACTATACACTTACTATAGTCTTACTATACACTTACTATAGACTTACTATAGTCTTATTATATACTTATTATATTCTTACAATAGTCTTATTTTACACTTACTATACTCTTACCATACACTTACTATAGTCTTACTATACACTTACTATAGTCTTACTATACACTTACTATAGACTTACTATAGTCTTATTATATACTTATTATATTCTTACAATAGTCTTATTTTACACTTACTATACTCTTACCATACACTTACTATAGTCTTACTATACACTTACTATAGACTTACTATAGTCTTATTATATACTTATTATATTCTTACAATAGTCTTATTTTACACTTACTATACTCTTACCATACACTTACTATAGTCTTACTATACACTTAGTATAGTCTTACTATACACTTACTAAAGTCTTACAACAGACTTACTATAGTATTTACACTTAATATAACCTTGCTATACACTTACCATAGTCATTTTACACACTTACTATAGCCTTACTATAGATTTGCTATAGTCTTACTATACACTTACCATTGTCTTAGTATACACTTACTATAGTCTTACTATACACTTGCTATAGTGTTAGTATAAATTTACTATGATCTTACTGTACACTTACTATAGTCTTACTATACACTCACTATAGTCTTTTAATACACTTACTATGTCTTACCTTACACTTACTATAGTCTAACTACACACTTACTATAGTCTTTATATACACTTGCTATCGTTTTATGATGCACTTAGTATGGTCTTACTATAAACTTACTAAAGTCTTTTAATACACTTACTGTAGCCTTACTGTACACTTACTATAGTCTTCCTATACTCTTACTATAATCTTACTGTACACTTACTATAGTCTTACTATACACTCACTATAGTCTTTTAATACACTTACTATGTCTTACCTTACACTTACTATAGTCTAACTACACACTTACTATAGTCTTTATATACACTTGCTATCGTTTTATGATGCACTTAGTATGGTCTTACTATAAACTTACTAAAGTCTTTTAATACACTTACTGTAGCCTTACTGTACACTTACTATAGTCTTCCTATACTCTTACTATAATCTTACTGTACACTTACTATAGTCTTACTATACACTTTTTATAGTCTTTCTATACACTTAGAATAGTCTTACTGTACACTTACTATAGTCTTACCATACACTTACCATAGTATACACTTACTATAGTCTTACTATACACTTACTATAGTCTTACTGTACTATTACTATAGTCTTATAGCCTTACTATACACTTACTATAGTCTTTTTACACACTTACTATAGCCTTACTATACATTCACTATAGTCTTACTATACACTTAAGACTATACTAACTCTTACTAGACACTTAGTATAGTGTTGCTGTACACTTACCATAGTCTTACTATACACTTACTATAGTCTTACTATACACTTTTTATAGTCTTGCTATAGTCTTACTATAGTCTTGCTATACACTTACTATAGACTTACTGCAGTCTTACTATACACTTTCTATACACTTACATTAGTCTTACTACACAATTACTAGTCTTTTTTATATACTTACTATAGCCTTACTATACATTTATTATAGTCTTTCTATACACTTACTATAGTCTTACTATACACTTACTATAGACTTACTATAGTCTTATTATATACTTATTATATTCTTACAATAGTCTTATTTTACACTTACTATACTCTTACCATACACTTACTATAGTCTTACTATACACTTACTATAGTCTTACTAGACAGTTACTAAAGTCTTTTAATACAGTTACTACAGCCTTACTATACACTTACTATAGTCTTACTATACACTTACTATAGTCATTTTACACGCTTACTATAGCCTTACTATAGATTTACTAGCCTTACTATACACTTATTATAATCTTACTATACACTTACCATTTTTTTAGTATACACTTACTATAGTCTTACTATGCACTTGCTGTAGTGTTACTATACATTTACTATAATCNTTTAGTATACACTTACTATAGTCTTACTATGCACTTGCTGTAGTGTTACTATACATTTACTATAATCTTACTATACACTTACTATAGGCTTAATTTACACTCACTATAGTCTTTTAATACACCTACTATGTCTTACTATACACTTACTATAGTCTAACTACACACTTACTATAGTCTTTATATACACTTGCTATTGTCTTATGATGCACTTAGTATGGTCTTACTATACACTTACTAAAGTTTTACTACAGACTTACTATAGTCTTACTACACAATTACTATAGTCTTACTATACACTTACTATAGACTAAGTACACACTTACTAGTCTTTTTTTACACTTACTAATATCTTATGATACACTTAGTATAGTCTCACCATACACTTACTAAAATCTTACTACAGACTTACTATAATCTTACTATACACTTACTATATTCTTGCTATACACTTACTATAATCTTACTATACACTTACTGTAGTCTTACTATACACTTACTATAGTCATTTTACACACTTACTATAGCCTTACTATAGATTTACTAGTCTCACTTTTACTTACTATAGTCTTATTATACACTTTTTATATTCTTGCTATAGACTTACTATAGTCTTGCTATACACTTACTATAGATGTACTACAGTCTTACAGTCACTTTCTATACACTTATATTAGTCTTACTATACAATTACTAGTCTTTTTTATACACTTACTATAGTCTTACTATACATTTATTATAGACTTTCTATACACTTAGAATAGTCTTACTATACACTTACTATAGACTTACCATAGTCTTTTTTTATATACTTACAATAGTCTTACTATACACTTACTATAGTCTAAGTACAGACTTACTAGTCTTTTTATACACTTACTGTCCTCTTATGATACACTTAGTATAGTCTTACTATACACTTACTAAAGTCTTACTACAGACTTACTATGGTCTTACTATACACTTCGTATACTCTGACTATACACTTACTATACTCTTACTATACACTTTTTATAATCTTTCTGTACACTTAGTATAGTCTTACTATACACTTACTATAGTCTTACTATACACTTTTTATAGTCTTGCTATACACTTACTATAGTCGTACTATAGTCTTACCATACACTTACTATAGTCTTACTAGACAATTACTATAGTCTTACTATACACTTGCTATAGTGTTAATATACATTTAATATAATCTTACTGTACACTTACTATAGTTTTACTATACACTCACTATAGTCTTTTGATAGACTTACTATGTCTTACTATACACTTACTATAGTCTAACTACACACTTACTATAGTTTTTATATACACTTGCTATGGTCTTATCATGCACTTAGTATGGTCTTACTATACACTTACTAACGTTTTACTACAGACTTACTATAGTCTTACTACACACTTACTATAGTCTTACTATACACTTACTATAGTCTTACTATACACTTTTTATAGTCTTGCTATACACTTACTATAGTCGTACTATAGTCTTACCATACACTTACTATAGTCTTACTAGACAATTACTATAGTCTTACTATACACTTGCTATAGTGTTAATATACATTTAATATAATCTTACTGTACACTTACTATAGTTTTACTATACACTCACTATAGTCTTTTGATAGACTTACTATGTCTTACTATACACTTACTATAGTCTAACTACACACTTACTATAGTTTTTATATACACTTGCTATGGTCTTATCATGCACTTAGTATGGTCTTACTATACACTTACTAACGTTTTACTACAGACTTACTATAGTCTTACTACACACTTACTATAGTCTTACTATACACTTACTATAATCTTTCTATACACTTAGTATAGTCATACTATACACATGCTATACTCTTATTATAGTCTTACTATAGTCTTATGAGACACTTAATATAGTCTTACTATACACTTACTATAGACTTACTATACACTTATATTAGTCTTACTATACAATTACTATAGTCTTTTTTTATATACTTGCAATAGTCTTACTATACACTTACCATAGTCTACACACTTACTGGTCTTTTTATACACTTACTATCATCTTATGATACACTTAGTATAATCTTACTATACACTTGCTAATGTCTTACTACAGACTTAATATAGTCTTACTATACACTTACTATAGTCTTTTGATTCACTTACTATGTCTTACTATACACTTACTATAGTCTAACTACACACTTACTATAGTTTTTATATAAACTTGCTATGGTCTTATGATGCACTTAGTATGGTCTTACTATACACTTACTATAGTCTTACTATACACTTTTTATAATCTTTCTATACACTTAGTATAGTCTTACTGTACACTTACTATAGTCTTACTATACACTTTTTATAGTCTTGCTATACACTAACTATAATCGTACTATAGTCTAATTACACACTTACTATAGTTTTTATATACACTTGCTATCGTCTTATGATGCACTTAGTATGGTGTTACTATACACTTACTAAAGTTTTACTACAGACTTATTATAGTCCTACTACACACTTACTATAGTCTTGCTATACACTTACTATAGTCTTACTATACACTTACTATAGTCATTTTACATACTTACTATAGCCTTACTATAGATTAACTAATCTTACTATACACTTACTGTAATGTTACTATACACTAACCATAATCTTAGTATACACTTACTATAGTCTTACTATACACTTTTTATAGCCTTGCTATAAACTTACTATAATCTTACTATACACTTACTATACACTTATTATATACTTACTATACTCTTATTATACACTTACTATAGTCTTACCATACACTTACTATAGTCTTACTATACACTTACTATAGTCTTACCATACACTTACTATAGTCTTACTATACACTTACTATAGTCTTTTTACACACTTCCTATAGCCTTACCATACATTCACTATAGCTTTACTATACACTTACTATAGTCTTACTGTACACTTTTTATAGTCTTGCTATACACTTACTATAGTCTTTTTACACACTTACTATAGCCTTACTATACATTCACTATAGTCTTACTATACACTTACTATAGTCTTACTATACACTTACTATAGTCTTTTTTTATATACTTACAATAGTCTTCCTATACACTTATTAAAGTCTTTTAATACACTTACTATAGCCTTACTATACACATACTATAGTCTAAGTACACACTAACTAGCTAACTTACTATCATCTTATGATATACTTAGTATAGTCTTACTATACACTTACTAAAGACTTACTACAGACTTACTATAGTCTTACTATACACTTACTATAGTCTTGCTATACACTTACTATAGTCTTACACTACACTTACTATAGTCTTACTATACACTTTTTATAGTCTTGCTATACACTTACTATAGTCGTACTATAGTCTTACCATACACTTACTATAGTCTTTTTACACACTTTCTATAGTCTTACTGTACACTTATTATAGTCTTACTATACACTTACTATAGTCTTTTTACACACTTACTATAGCCTTACTATACATTCACTATAGTCTTACTATACACTTACTATAGTCTTGACACTTACCATAGTCTTAGTATACACTTACTAGTCTTACTATACACTTACTATAGTCTTGCTATACACTTACCATAATCTTACTGTACACTTACTATAGTCTTACTATACACTTACAATTGTCTTAGTATAGACTTACTATAGTCTTACTATACACATGCTATAGTGTTAGCATACATTTAACATAATCTTACTACACACTTACTATAGTCTTACTATACACTTACTATACACTTACTATAGACTTACTATACACTTATATTAGTCTTACTATACAATTACTATAGTCTTTTTTTATATACTTGCATTAGTCTTACGTTACACTTACTAAAGTCTTTTAATACACTTACTATAGCCTTACTATACACTTACTATAGTCTACACACTTACTAGTCTTTTTATACACTTACTATCATCTTATGATACACAGTATAATCTTACTATACACTTACTAAAGTCTTACTACAGACTTACTATAGTCTTACTATACACTTACTAAAGTCTTACTGCAGACTTACCATACACTTACTATAGTCTTACTATGCACTTACTATAGTCTTACTATACACTTACTATAGTCTAACTATACACTTACTATAGTCTTACTCTACACTTACTATAGTCTTACTATACACTTTTTATAGTCTTGCTATACACTTACTATAGTCTTACCATACACTTACCAGTCTTAGTATACACTTACTATAGTCTTACTATACACTTACTATAGTCTTCCTATACACTTACTATNCAGTCTTAGTATACACTTACTATAGTCTTACTATACACTTACTATAGTCTTCCTATACACTTACTATAGTCGTACTATAGTCTTACTATACACTTAATATAGTCTTACTATACACTTACTAAAGTCTTTTAATACACTTAGTCTAAGTACACACTTACTAGTCTTTTTATACACTTGCTATCATCTTATGAAACACTTAGTATAGTCTTACTATACACTTACTATAGTCTTGCTATACACTTACTATAGTCTTACTATAGATTTACTAGTCTTACTATACACTTATTATAATCTTACTATACACTTACCATTGTCTTACTATACACTTACTATAGTCTTACTATACACGTGATATAGTGTTACTATACATTTATTATAAGCTTACTGTACACTTACTATAGTCTTACTTTACACTCACTATAGTATTTTAATACACTTACTATGTCTTACTATACACTTACTATAGTCTAACTACACACTTACTATAGTCTTTATATACACTTGCTATCGTCTTATGATGCACTTAGTATGGTCTTACTATACACTTACTATAGTCTTGCTATACACTTACTATACACTTACTATTGTCTTACTATACACTTTTTATAGTCTTTCTATACACTTAGTATAGTCTTACTATACACTTACTATAGTCTTACTATACACTTACTATAGTCTTACTATACACTTTTTATAGTCTTGCTATAGACTTAATATAGTCTTGCTATACACTTACTATAGACGTACTGCAGTCTTACTATACACTTTCTATACACTTATATTAGTCTTACTAAACAATTACTAGTCTTTTTTATACACTTACTATAGCCTTACTATACATTCATTATAGTCTTTCTATACACTTAGAATAGTCTTACTATACACTTACTATAGTCTTACTATACACTTACTATAGACTTACTATAGTCTTATTATATACTTACTATAGTCTTACAATAGTCTTACTATACACTTACTATAGTCTTACTAGACGCTTACCATAGTCTTAGTATACACTTACTATAGTCTTACTATACACTTAGTATAGTCTTGCTGTACACTTACCATAGTCTTACTATACACTTACTATAGTCTTGCTATACACTTACTATAGTCGTACTATAGTCTTACTATACCCTTACTATAGTCTTACTATACACTTACTATAGTCTTACTAGACACTTACTAAAGTCTTTTAATACAGTTACTATAGCCTTACTATACACTTACTATAGTCTAAGTACACACTAGTCTTTTTATACACTTACTATCATCTTATGATACACTTAGTATAGTCTTACTATACACTTACTATAGTCTTACTATACACTTACTATAGTCATTCTACACACTTACTATAGCCTTACTATAGATTTACTAGTCTTACTATACACTTATTATAATCTTACTATACACTTACCATTTTCTTAGTATACACTTACTATAGTCTTACTATGCACTTGCTGTAGTGTTACTATACATTTACTATAATCTTACTATACAGTTACTATAGTCTTAATTTACACTCACTATAGTCTTTTAATACACCTACTATGTCTTACTATACACTTATTAAAGTTTTACTACAGACTTACTATAGTCTTACTACACAATTACTATAGTCTTACTATACACTTACTATAGACTAAGTACACACTTACTAGTCTTTTTATACACTTATGATACACTTAGTATAGTCTCACCATACACTTCCTAAAATCTTACTACAGACTTACTATAATCTTACTATACACTTACTATATTCTTGCTATACACTTACTATAATCTTACTATACACTTACTGTAGTCTTACTATACACTTACTATAGTCATTTTACACACTTACTATAGCCTTACTATAGATTTACTAGTCTNTCTTACTATACACTTACTATAGTCATTTTACACACTTACTATAGCCTTACTATAGATTTACTAGTCTTACTATATACTTACTATAATCTTACTATACACTTACCATAGTCTTAGTATACACTTTTACTTATTATACACTTTTTATATTCTTTCTATAGACTTACTATAGTCTTGCTATACACTTACTATAGATGTACTACAGTCTTACTATACACTTTCTATACACTTATATTAGTCTTACTATACAATTACTAGTCTTTTTTTATACAGTTACTATAGTCTTACTATACATTTATTATAGACTTTCTATACACTTAGAATAGTCTTACTATACACTTACTATAGACTTACCATAGTCTTTTTTAATATACTTACAATAGTCTTACTATACACTTACTATAGTCTAAGTACACACTTACTAGTCTTTTTATACACTTACTGTCCTCTTATGATACACTTAGTATAGTCCTACTATACACTTACTATAGTCGTACTACAGTCTTACCATACACTTACTATAGTCTTACTAGACACTTACTATAGTCTTACTAGACACTTACTATAGTCTTACTAGACACTTACTATAGTCTTACTATACACTTACTATAGCCTTACTATACATTCACTATAGTCTTACTATACACTTACTATAGTCTCACTAGACACTTACCATAGTCTTAGTATACACTTACTAGTCTTACTATACATTTACCATAGTCTTGCTATACACTTACTATAGTCTTACTATACACTTACTACAGTCATTTTACACACTTACTACAGCCTTACTATAGATTTACTAGTCTTACTATACACTTACCATAATCTTAGTGTACACTTACTATAGTCTTACTATACACTTTTTACAGTCTTGCTATACACTTACTATAGTCTTACTATACACTTACTGTAGTCTTACTAGACACTTACTATACCATACTATACATTCACTATAGTCTTACTATACACTTTATATAGTCTTACTATACACTTTTTAGTCTTGCTGTACACTTACTATAGACGTATTACTGTCTTACTATACACTTACTATAGACTTACTATAGTCTTATTATATACTTACTACAATCTTACTATACACTTATTATAGTCTTACGAGACACTTACTATAGTCTTACTATACACTTACTATAGCCTTACTATACATTCACTATAGTCTTACTATACACTTACTATAGTCTCACTAGACACTTACCATAGTCTTAGTATACACTTACTAGTCTTACTATACATTTACCATAGTCTTGCTATACACTTACTATAGTCTTACTATACACTTACTACAGTCATTTTACACACTTACTACAGCCTTACTATAGATTTACTAGTCTTACTATACACTTACCATAATCTTAGTGTACACTTACTATAGTCTTACTATACACTTTTTACAGTCTTGCTATACACTTACTATAGTCTTACTATACACTTACTGTAGTCTTACTAGACACTTACTATACCATACTATACATTCACTATAGTCTTACTATACACTTTATATAGTCTTACTATACACTTTTTAGTCTTGCTGTACACTTACTATAGACGTATTACTGTCTTACTATACACTTACTATAGACTTACTATAGTCTTATTATATACTTACTATAGTCTTACCATAATCTTATTATACACTTACTACAATCTTACTATACACTTATTATAGTCTTACGAGACACTTACTATAGTCTTACTATACACTTACTATAGCCTTACTATACATTCACTATAGTCTTACTATACACTTACTATAGTCTCACTAGACACTTACCATAGTCTTAGTATACACTTACTAGTCTTACTATACATTTACCATAGTCTTGCTATACACTTACTATAGTCTTACTATACACTTACTACAGTCATTTTACACACTTACTACAGCCTTACTATAGATTTACTAGTCTTACTATACACTTACCATAATCTTAGTGTACACTTACTATAGTCTTACTATACACTTTTTACAGTCTTGCTATACACTTACTATAGTCTTACTATACACTTACTGTAGTCTTACTAGACACTTACTATACCATACTATACATTCACTATAGTCTTACTATACACTTTATATAGTCTTACTATACACTTTTTAGTCTTGCTGTACACTTACTATAGACGTATTACTGTCTTACTATACACTTACTATAGACTTACTATAGTCTTATTATATACTTACTATAGTCTTACCATAATCTTATTATACACTTACTACAATCTTACTATACACTTATTATAGTCTTACGAGACACTTACTATAGTCTTACTATACACTTACCATAGACTTACTATACACCTATATTAGTCTTACTATAAAGTTAATATAGTGTTTTATACACCTACTATAATCTTACTATACACTTCCTACACACTTAGTATAGTCTTACTATACACTTTCTATAGTCTTACTATACACTTACTATAGTTCTTACTATAATCTTATTATAGTCTTACTAGACACTTATTATAATCTTACTATACACTTACTATAGTCTTACTATACACTTACCATAGACTTACTATACACCTATATTAGTCTTACTATAAAGTTAATATAGTGTTTTATACACCTACTATAATCTTACTATACACTTCCTACACACTTAGTATAGTCTTACTATACACTTTCTATAGTCTTACTATACACTTACTATAGTTCTTACTATAATCTTATTATAGTCTTACTAGACACTTATTATAATCTTACTATACACTTACTATAGTCTTACTATACACTCATTATAGTCTTACTATACACTCATTATAGTCTTACTAGACACTTAATATAGTCTTACTATACACTTTCTATACACTTATATTAGTCTTAGTATACAATTACTAGTCTTTTTTTATACTCTTACTATAGTCTTACTATGCACTTGCTATAGTGTTAGTATACATTTACTATAATCTTACTGTACACTTACTATAGCCTTACTATACACTCACTATTGTCTTTTAATACACTTACTATGTCTTACTATACACTTACTATAGTCTAACTATACACTTACTATAGCCTTGATATACACTTGCTATCGTCTTATGATGCACTTAGTATGGTCTTACTATACACTTACTGTAGTGTTACTATACACCTACTATAGTCCTTCTGTACTCTTAGTATAGTCTTACTATACTCTTACTATAGTCTTACCATAGTCTTATGAGACACTTAATATAGTCTTACTATACACTTACCATAGACTTACTATACACTTACTATAGTTTTACTATACACTTTTTATAGTCTTGCTATACACTTACTACAGACGTACTACAATCTTACTATACACTTACTATAGTCTTACTAGACACTTATTATAGTCTTACTAGACACTTAATATAGTCTTACTATACACTTAAGATAGTCTTACTATACACTTACTATTGTCTTTTAATACACTTACTTTAGCCTTACTATAATGCAGCCTCAAGGGGGCACAAGCCAGTGTCCACCTTGTGCCGGTCCCAAGCCCGAATAAATGCAGAGGGTTGTGTCAGGAAGGGCATCCGACGTAAAACGTATGCCAAAGCAAAGATGTGAATCATTCCTATGACTTCCATACCGGATCGGTCGAGGCCCAGTTTAACAACGATCCCCATCGGTACTGTTGACCTACAGGGTGCTGGTGGAAATTGGGCTACTGTTGGTCGAAGAAGGAGAG
>VXCM01010592.1:2500-15148 GCA_014773175.1 Lucifuga dentata | reverse complement strand
GTCGTCCGTGGCCCTGTTTGGCCTTTAAGCAAACTGGAGAGGGTCCAAGGTGTCAGGAAGAAAGGAGCAGATGTGGATTTTGACTATTCGCTCGAAGCACTTCAGGAGACCACTGGTTTCTTGGGGACAGGAATGATAGTGGATGCCTTAAAGGGGGTGGGAACCACAGACTGACTGAGGGAGAGGTTAAAGATTTTAGTGAACNAGTGGATGCCTTAAAGGGGGTGGGAACCACAGACTGACTGAGGGAGAGGTTAAAGATTTTAGTGAACACCTCAGCCAGTTGGTCAGCACACGCCCTGAGAACCCGGCCTGGGATACCGTCTGGCCCCGGGGCTTTGCAGGGGTTGACCTTTTTAAAAGTTCGCCTCACATTGGCCATTTCCAGGGTCAGTGTGTCGGCCCCCTCACCCACATATGGTCTCATAGCGGGTGCTGTGTCGTCCGCATCAAACCGAGCGTAAAAGGTGTTGAGGTCGTCTGGGAGTGATGCGGGGGATAGGACAATGTTCCTGGTCTTCCCTTTGTAGTCAGTGATGTAGCGCAGTCCACTCCACATGCGTCTGGGGTCAGAGTTGTA
This sequence comes from Lucifuga dentata, assembly GCA_014773175.1. Classification (NCBI taxonomy): domain Eukaryota; kingdom Metazoa; phylum Chordata; class Actinopteri; order Ophidiiformes; family Bythitidae; genus Lucifuga; species Lucifuga dentata. The sequence continues at coordinate 14,568 of VXCM01010592.1, read as the reverse complement.
GTAGTTGGACTCCACTTTGTCCCTGTAGTTCCTCTTGGCATCCCTGATGGATTTCCAGAGGTCATATCTGGCTACTTTATAGGCGTCTGGGTCCCCTGAGTTAAAGGCGTTAGTTTGTGCTTTAAGTTTAGCACGAATCTCCTGGCCAACCCAGGGTTTCTGGGAACTTTTCTGGGAATTTAACTTTAGTTGGAATAATTTCATTTATTGATCTCTCACATGAAAACAGATTGTGGATGCGGCGTCTGAGCCATTAGGAGGCCTGATAGGAGGAATGAGAAAAAAAAAAGCTACATAAGTCCTGTTTACATCAGTAATAAATGCATAAATAATGAATAATACATAAATGAACAAAGAAAATATTTTACACAAACAAGTTTTGTATGAAAAACATAAGACACAGCAAGTGCAGCACAACTGTTCATCTAGAAAAAAAAAGTCTCTACCAATGTTGACAACAAACTTACAGCCTTACTTCCACCGACATTTTGTGAATGTAAAGAATCATAAATTCATAAGTGTTGGACTTATAAAGAAATGATGTACATTTTGATAGTGTGTGTGTGTGTGTGTGTGTGTTTTAAATTGTTTTAGGAAGCAGAAGGTTTATTTCAATCATTTTATGTAAAAAAAAAAAAAAAAAAAAAAAAATTGACCTCCACACTGATAATCAGCCTGAATTAATCCAATTTCAGTGTTACATTTATCCAGATTTCTGCTTCAAATGATTTAAGTGTGGACTGGATTAGATGGATGGATGGATGGATGGATGGATGGATGGATGGATAGATAGATAGATAGATAGATAGATAGATAGATAGATAGATAGATAGATAGATAGATGTTCTTTATTGATGTAGTACCATCACATGTCCACTAGATGATGCTGTCTAGCTGTAAAGGAGGAAATGCTATTATCAGCTCAACCAGAAGGGGGCGTATCGTCCTTACATCACATACTGTACAGCACATCCTGTTAAGATGCAGGTCAAAGGTCACACTGTGATTGAATGAGAGTTACAGCTGAGACGCTGGAGACATTAAGAGCTCTAAGTGTGTGTGTGTGTGTGTGTGTGTGTGTGGACTGAGACTTATGGAGAGAGAGAGAGAGAGAGAGAGAGAGAGAGAGAGAGAGAGAGACAAAACGGTTTCAATTTGAAAAAAATAAAGTTGATTATAATTGAAATTTACATATATATAGACATAAATCTTTATTAAACAAGTTTTCCCAGTTAAAACCTTTTCTTACAAACTGGGTTTTTTTTCTTTTATAGCAGTATTAGATTTTTGTCAACGCCGTCAGACACAAAAAATGATTTTTGCTCAGAACAGATTATTTACCCCATAACCATCTGTACTATTTCTAAATTACACATATTTGTTTTTAAATTAATCATTTTTTGAAGTTTTATGCCATCTTTAAGGTCAGACACCCTGACATTATCGTTTATGGGGAGAAGTCACCAATTGTGTCTGAATTTAAGTATGCTGGCATTTTCTGGATTCAAAGCTTCCTTCACGTCACACGTAACCAAAGTTCCAAAAAGACTTGTATTCTGTTTTGCAAATTTATAAGAAATTGCCTGTCTGTGATGCAGCTAAAATGTTCATGAATGTAATGATCTTTTCTCACATTACATACTGTTCAACAAGCTGGAGAGCAGCAAAATATAAATAAATAAATAACTAAATAAAAATCATTAAATCACTGAATCACTGTGCAAACAAACGTAAAAACCTTCCATAACAGGCCTCAAGACCATCACCACTGTAACATTCTGAAGAAGTATAAGCTTTAAGTTAGATACAGTTACAGTAGATTGTGTTTAGAGTCTTTACTGCTCTGGAAGGGCCTTTGCTGAGGCTGACTTGACTTTTGGATGTCTCAGCCGATTGGTTAGCCTGACATCGATCTAATACCGGTTTCACCTTAATGTGATCTCTGTGGGTGCACCGCTCGCTCTTTGCCTTGACCTGAATGGAGACGAGCATTTTTCCCTTGAGTGGTGGATAATTCGGTTGAGTGGGAGTATTAATATTTTCTGTTATTTGAATTATTCAGGGATGTTTCCTGTTTATGACGTTACTTTGCTGTTCTCTAAACTTGGACTGGATTCTGTCCTCACACTGGATCAGGACATCTCTGCTGTGGTCAGAGCCCTCTCAGACCTTGTGTGAATTTAAATTCTGTTCCTTACTGTGGCAAGGTATTTTAGCTTTTAAAGTATGAGGGTCTTAATGGAACTGCTGCTCATAGTGACTGTGGTGATCTCGATGTAAAAAAAAAAGCATTTCTCCTTTGCAGACTGACATCCCCTCTAGGAGTCCTGGAACTTCCTTGTTTTCTGACTTGAACTGTGACACCCCAGTATGTTTTAGTCGCATCACTTTGGGATTGGACTGTTTTACACCTCAATGTTCGTACCTTTAATTTTTAATGAACGTTTTACCATTTCAATGAACAACTCTTTTGGCAACAATTTTAACAATGGCATGACTGGTGCTGGTTTTATTAGACCCAGTTCATTCTTCTCCTTTTAACGTCAGGGAATGTGCATCCAAATCCAGGACCTGAGTGTACTGAGACCCCGGCTGGATTTAAGTCTCGGTCTGGGCTTGGTTTTATCCATATCAGTGTCTGTAGTCTCTATCCTAAAAACTGACTTGCTGAGTATTCTGGTAAAAGTAACAAATACTGATGTCATTATACTATCAGAAACTTGGCTTAATAAATCTCTCACGATGAGGATATTTGCATAAACAGCTACAATCCGCGCTGATATTCTAAGGGGAGTGGTGTTACCATTTATATAAAACACTAATTTTATGCACAGATGGTTTTATTTAAGTCTTTTAACAAGGAGTTTGAGATTCTTACCTTGTCCTGTTTTGATGATGAAATCATACTAATGGACAATCCGGTTAATTGGACTGGTTATCCCCTGTTATATGACTGTCTTAAAAATCAATGCAGTCTCCTTAATTTTAACCAATTTATTACTGTGCCCACTCACCCTAATGCTAAGTGTCCTGAGAGATTGTCTTTGTCTTAATTGTCTTAATTTTAACTCAGGCACCTCATAAGTACACAGCGGTCGGTGTGTTTGCCCATGATATAAGTGACCATTGTGCAACAGTAACTATTAGGGATGAAGTTCCCAGCCATGCATAATTTTTAAACGTAATATGAAGTATTTTATAGAGCAGGGGTTCTTACATGATCGATTATTTTTTAACTAGGAAAGAATTACCCTAATTGATGGTGTTGAGTCTGCCTGAAAATTTTTCTCTGATGGCCTATCTGATATAATTAATAAACATGCTTCCATTTGTAAGTTCAGAGTAAAAGGAGAGATAAGCCCTGGTTCACCTCTGAACTATCTGAACTTTTTCATACAAGGAACCAAACTTGGACAAAGGCTAGAAAAACTGGTAAAATGTCTGACTGGCTTCTTCATCTAAATCTGAGTTCTTTTTTATTCCAGTGCTCAGAGAACTTAAATCATCCCCAGAAAGTTTGGAAGGCAATAAAATCCTTATCTCCTGTAGCCAGTCAAAATGAGACCCCATCAGTGTAGCTAAGGATTCTCTTACTGTCACTGACAAGAAAGAAACAATGAACTGTTTTAATGATTGTTTTATTGCCTCTGGGTTTTTATTTGATAACTCCTCAGCATGTAACCCACTGTTTCTTCTGACGAGGGATCTGTTTGTCTGATGATGTTATCAGTAGTCAATGAACCGTTCAGTTTTAAACCTTTTACTGTTGCTGAGGTTCACAGAGCCTTACAGGTCTTGAACCCTAGAAAACCAGCTGGTCCTGATAACTTAGATCCATACTTTTTGAAACTGGCCAATGACTACATCACATCTCCTTTAACATATCTTTTTAATCACACTTTCACTACAAACCAGATCCCAAAAATATGGAAAACTGCCTTTGTCCTCCCTCTTTTAAAGAGACCCTTCTCTTTTAAACAATTCCAGACCAATATCAATTTGATCCCCTCTAGTTAAATTCTTGAATCCTTGGTCAGTATTCAGCTTAAGGAGTTTTTATTCTCAAATAACGTTTTATCTGAGTATTAATCTGGTTTCAGGAAGCAGCACAGCACTATAACAACTGCTATTAAAGTTGTTAATGACTTGTATGCTGCTCATTGACCTTTCTAAAGCCTTTGATACTTTAGATCATGACATCATGGCTCAACGGCTGACTAACACTGGCCTGTCTAAAGGTGCTGTTGGAGGGTTTATCAGCTTTCTTTCCAACATGTGGCAATGTGTAAAATCAGAGAGGCTTATTCCTAATTTTCTTAGGATCTGTAAGGGTGTGCCTCAAGGCTCAGTCCTCGGCCCTCTCCATTTATATAAATTTCATAGGCCGTAACATTCCTCAGCAAACGTTCATTTTTATGCTGATGACACTATTATGTATTGTTATACTTCCACTCTCTGTTCTGCTTTTGCTTTTTCTGCTTTTGAGTATTTTCAATCTGCTTTTAACACCATCCAGTCTCAGCCTTACCAACTAAAACTGGTTTTAATGCAGATAAAAGTAAACTCATGACTTTTACCCGTGCTAGACAGAGTTTGTAACCTGGTGGTATTTTAACTGCTCAAGAGAAGCAAACTGAGCTTGTAAGTCATTATAAATATCTGGGGATTTTAATTGATGACTGTCTTTCAAAGCCAGAATGAAGAGTTTGTAGAGAAGCTGAGGTTGAAATTAAGATTTTATTTCAAAAATAAGCTGTGCTTTTTCTTTGCAGCCAAAAAGAGGCTAGTGGCTGCAACATTTTTAGCCTCTCTTGATTATATGAACGCTCCTCTGTATGAACGCTCCTTGTCTTCACCTTCTTGACTCAACATATCACTGTGCTCTCCATTTTATTACTCATTTTAAAGCTCTTACACATCATTGTATTTCATACCAGAGGTAACTTGGCCCTCTTTGTCCATGCCAGGCTCAGTCACTGCTATCTTTTTATTTATAAAGGTCTTCTTGGTATATTGCCAGCGAATTTACCAAGGTCTTCTTGGTATATTAGCTATCTTGCTGTTTACAAGTGAAACATCAAGCTCCTCGCTGGTCAGAGGATTGTTTAGAGTTGATTCTACCTAAAACCCGGACTGTTACTGGTAAGAGATCTTTATGGTGTTTCTGCCCCAACTACATGGAATTGTCATGGCATCTCTTATTCAGCTGTCTACTTTTAACTTATTTGTAACAGATATATTGGCTCAGCCTGTCTTGCTCCTGCTTTTCTTAGCATGTTATCCATAATAACATGCTAAGAAATCTCGGAAATGAAATTAAATCAAATCAAGATCAGAACCTCCTTCAACATGACTTTTGTTTGTGTTTTTTTTTTTTTTTTTTNTTTTTTTTTTTTTTTTTTTGCTTTAAATGTTCTTTTTATCATACATGCAATTTCATCTTGTCAGAGGGTCATGTTATATTGCTCTGTTATTTGTGCAACTTTTTGTTCGCTGATGTCTTGGCCAGGTCTCCTTGCAAAAGAGATTCTGAATCTCAAGTGGACTTCCTGGTTAAATAAAGGTTAAATAAGTAAAAGTTGGGATAATATACAGTAACTAAGCAAGAGCATTTATTAACTGTATATGCTTGAGTTTTGTTAGAAGTTATCACTCCATTACAAAATACTGCATAAGCATAAAATACAGCGGGGTCCAAAAGTCTGAGACCACATGTAAAATCCGTGCTGTTTTCCATGTAAATGTGGAAATAATCATAAAGTCTGACGTCACTAGAAGCTCTTTGGAACATCATCACATCATGCTGGATAACTTGGCTCATCAGGTTTTTACAGACATGTGGAGTCCATGATGCTGTCATTAAAGCTAAAGGTACCAAATACTAAGATATTCTGACATTCATACCAAATACTAAGATATGCTGTCATTCATACCAAATACTACGATAATCTGACATTCATACCAAATACTAAGATATTCTGCTACTCATACCAAATACTAAAATAATCTGACATTCATACCAAATACTAAGATATTCTGCTACTCATACCAAATACTAAGATAATCTGACATTCATACCAAATACTAAGATATTCTGCTACTCATACCAAATACTAAGATAATCTGACATTCATACCAAATACTAAGATATTCTGACATTGGTACCAGATACTAGGATATTCTGACATTCATGGACATTTTTTAAAGATTCAACTTTTCTCTCTAATTACTAAGATGATATATTACCATTTGTAACGTCAAACCTGTATTAAATTCAAAAAGAATGCAAAACGGAATCATTTTTACAGTGGTCTCAGACTTTTGGACCGTACTATATGTATGTATGTACTGAAGTTTTAGCTCCAATAAAGAGTGTTGTTTTAATAAACTGTTGGTTTGCAGTGAGTTAGTTTTGTGGTCAAAACTGCGTGTTGGTTCCATGTTGTGTTTGAATGTGTTATTAGCTGCTGATGCTTTGCTCTGTGGTAATGATGAGTACGTAAACCTTATTTGACAGCCAAAGCTGCAACAAGCTGTGAATTAAACATAAACTTCATTGTTACAGTTTGTGATGGATTAATATCCCTAAAGTAATATGATGTAAATTTGGAAAATGATATTAAAAGTATGTCACGATTAATATGTAACTAAGTATATTTTATAGAGAAAATGTGTTTTAGTAGTGATATTGTAGTGTTAAAGCTAATTAACATGTCTTTAGTGTATAAATATAACTTAAACTGACAGGTTCATAATGCATTTATACATTTATATTGATGCAATAAATTCTGTCCACAGCGGCATGATGCCAGCAACAGCTACGTCTCTGCTTCCTTATTTCTGCTGTTTTACAGGACATCAATTCTGCTGCTTGTCCTGCTTCCAGGACTTAAACAGATTTGTGGGGGCTGGTCCCAGGTCCTACAGGCAGGATCCGAGGGTGCTGATCCAGCGATACGTGAACTTTGGGACCAGAGTGTCTGCGTGGTGTTCCAGTGAGTTGTTTCCCATGTGTGACTGAAGACGTGAGGCGACCAGCGTGAAGGAGTCAAACTGAAAGAGTTCAGGAGTTCCAAACCTCCAAAGACAAGCAGAATGTCTGAAAACCAGAGAAGGAGACTAGTTTTGGGCCATGAAGAAGAAGCTTTTTCAGCTAGCAGTGAAGCTTTTGAAGCTGCTGGCAGTGTGGAACCAGAGGGTGTTGATCCAGTCAGTCTGTGCGGCGATGGTGAGGAGAGCTGTGTGGAATATCTTTCTGCTTACTGTCAGACATGGGCAGAGCGTGATGATGGAGGACTGACTGGACAATATTAATGTGGTCACTGGAGGTCATGCTGAGAGTGCAGCTGAAGGTTCAAACTGGGACATTATCAACGCTTCCACCCAGAGAAATCTCCACCCACTCTTGGTAGCTGCATTCAGCCCAGCACCCAGCACCCTGACCACTCACCATGCATGCAAGTTATCTCCTGGGACCGAACCCTTTCCAACTTGAACCCACCACCAACCAGCCCACCGCACGTCGACTCAGCCAGACCGTGGCTGAAACATGGCCTCGCCACACAGGACAGGAAGTGTTTNACCGCACGTCGACTCAGCCAGACCGTGGCTGAAACATGGCCTCGCCACACAGGACAGGAAGTGTTTCAAGTAAAGATCTTTCCCCGTTTTCATGTAAAGATACATGAACAAATAAATGACACGACATCTGAGATTAGTTCTAACGACTTATGCAAACAAATTGATGAAGGCCTCCAAGACAAAGATCCTGAAGCTGAGATCGTCAGAGGAGTCCTCTGAAAAGCTTTCTGCATGACACCTGATAAAACCCAATGATTCTAAGACTTCATACACGTAAAGCAGCATGAGCAAGAGACACCGCAGCAATGGCTGGACTCAAACAAAACACGCAAGCAGACAAATTCAGTTGTCAAATATGATGCCTGTACCATAAGGTGTATACTCCTGAATAACGTTTACCTGAGTGTAAGGGAGAGGTAAGAAGGTGTCTGCAGAGAACTGAAACTTTCTGATCCAGCCAGGTCTGATGAGGCTTTATGTGTGTGGTTTGTATATGTGTATATTTGTGTGTGTGTGTTTGTGTGTGTGTGTGTGTCTGCTGAGCTCAGGTCTTTGTTCAGAACGAACAATTATAATCATCCAGTGGAGAGATAATAAGCAGCAGCTTCAGTCCTCATGCCCCACGGGAATGAATGAAAACACACACACACACACTCTCTCTCTCTCTGTCTCTCTCTCTCTCTCTCTCTCTCTCTCTCTCTCTCTCTCTCTCTNGGGAGACACGGACTTCCTGTTTGTTTGTGTGTTTGTGCTTTATAAGGATTCTGCAGCAGAATAGGAGTCAAATGAGGAAAGGACCAGAGGTATAAACAGTACTAAAATATTGTACTCAAGTAAAAGTACTGTTACTTTGACAAAATTTTACTCAAGTAAAAGTAAAAGTACTTGTGTAAAAGTTTACTTAAGTAAAAGTAAAAACTTTCAAATGTAGTCCGAGTAAAAAGTACTGCATTACATTTTATATCTCACCAAAAAATGCAAAAAAAAAAAACAACCTATATTTTAAACAATTTTAATTAAAAATACAAACACATAAAGAAACTTCACTTTGTATGGTAAGCAGATGTGGATGGATACAAATTTATTAAAGGACTATATCAGCGATCTTGCATGTTTGAGCCCAATACATACAACCTGCATACATGTAAACATGACTGACAACCAATTTCCCAAAACATAAAACCCCGTGTTAGATTTCTTGTTTTTTTATTTTTTTCCAAATCCTTCAATCTTTTACAAATCAAATGTTCAGGTGATAAATCCACCTTAAAATTTAATGTTTTTCCTGCTTACACTTACACGCATTGTAGAAGGCAAACTCGTTTTAATTTCTGGCTGAAGCCCGCCTTCTGCTGGGACTATATTTCCTGGCGGAGACGTACATTGTCTTCGGTGCAGTTCTAAGTTACTTTGATTAAAAACAAAAAAAAATAGTCATCTTGTTTGCTGTGATGGATTACGTGTCTCTACAAGTTGATTTTAATAGCGAACTGGAACAAATAGCAGGAGGAAAAAAGTAGTGTTACCGAAGAAGCTAATCAACATTAACGTGTGCATTTTTTCACTAGCTAGCAAAACTGCAACCCAGAAACAAGAGAAATCATATTATTTTAGACATAGATGTCAGCAAAGCGAGTGACTAGTATGAATAATTAGCAGGATAAGGTTAGCTAACTTACCTCTGCTTGCTGGCGCAGTTTGATATGGAGTTCTGATAAGCCGCTAATTCCGCGGCTTTCAGAAAACAAAGTTTGCTCTGCGTGATGTAGCTGTGTTCTTTCTTTTTTATGAAGCTTAAATCNTTCAGAAAACAAAGTTTGCTCTGCGTGATGTAGCTGTGTTCTTTCTTTTTTATGAAGCTTAAATCCGTCCTGGATCATCTTCTTTAAATCGTGTTTTCTGGTCTCTGAGGCGTTCAACATCTCTGCGCCGCCTGCAGGCAGAGAGGAGGAACTGCAGCCACTTTGTTACTATCTGATGGTTTATTTTTTACTCCGTAACGGATGTCATTTAAAACGTACCGAAGTACAATACTTGTCATTAAAATTACTTAAGTAAAAGTAAAATTACTTTATTTAAAAAGTTACTCAAAAAAGTACAAATACAGAAAAAAATGACTTTGTTACAGTAACGAGAGTAANTAAAAAGTTACTCAAAAAAGTACAAATACAGAAAAAAATGACTTTGTTACAGTAACGAGAGTAAATGCAATTCGTTACTTACACACCTGGTAAGGACATGGAGAGGATGGAACGTGTGTTCTTCCACTCCGTGCACAAAAAATGACCTCTGACCCCTCACTGTGACTAACATGCATGTTTACTTCAATAATAACTATAATGCAATTCAGTTTGATACAGGAAGTTACAAGTCTAACTGAAAGATTGTTAAATGCTTGACTGATTGATAAAATAAACTTGATTTACTCAGTTGATAAGATAGCAGTATTAACTAGAAGGTGCAGTTTCTGAAGAAACTGCGGGGTGATTGCACGCTGAACCCGCCATTGAAGCGATTGCTTGAAACTGATTGAAACTTGCTTGAAAAGATGTGGAAGAAGAGGCAACTGAATAAGTTTAAATTGTAGTACAATAGTATAAGAAGTACTATGTGAGCTGAAAGAGATGTGAAGCCATTTTGAATGCTTCACATTCAGTTGAATGGGAAAATTTTAAATGAAAATTGAAAAAATGTGCTGAAATAAGGTTGAATATTTTGAAAAGTATGAAAGATGTGAATATGCTGTTGAAACCCCTTAAAGGATAGATCAAGTTGAACACTATGAAATTGGTTTGAAGTTTCTACCTTGAAGCATGTGGAAGTAAACAGGTTTCAAATATTGGAAAGTTTGAAAAAGTTGAAAACCACTGAAATTACCCTTTAAATTTCTCTGAAAGTATGAAAGGTAGAAAAAACCTGAATCTGCTGGAAATAGCTGAAGGTTGGATGAATATTTGAAAAGTGGAAGGAGAGCTCTAAGTTAAAGTATGAAGGAGTGGGAAGAGATGAAAAATTGGAAATTTTGAAGAATTTAAAAACCACTGAAATTGCCCTTTAAATTTCTCTGAAAGTATGAAAGGTAGGAAAAAGTCTGAATCCGTTGGAAATGGTTGAAGGTTGTATATATATTTGAAAAGTGGATTGACTGTTCTAAGTGAAAGTATGAAGGAGTGGGATAAGCTGAAATATTGGAAATTTTGAAGAATTTGAAAACCACTGAAATGGCCCTTTAATTATCTCAGAAAGTATGAAAGATACAAAAAAAAAATGGTCCGGGGTTCAAAGATATGGAACGGTTAGAGGAATATTTTAAAAGTTGAATGACATCTCTATGTTAATATGTGAAGGAATGGGAAGAGCTGAAAGACTGGAAATTTTGAAAAAAGTTGAAAAACTGGTTTAAATAAAGTTTAATTATTCAAAAACTATGAATTATGGGAAAATTCTGTTGACATCCCCTAGAGAGGTAGTCAAGCTGAACATGCTGAAGTTGGTTTGAAGTTTCTATCTCAAAGCGTGTAGGACTAGATAGGTTTCAAAAACTGGAAAAATTAAAGAATTTGAAAACCACTGAAATTGCCCTTTAATTTTCTCCAGAAGTATGAAAGTTGGAAAAAATCGGAATCCGTTGGGAATAGTTGAAGGTTGGATGAATATTTGAAAAGTGGAAAGAGAGTTCTAAGTGAAAGTATGAAGGAGTGGGAAGAGCTGCAAGATTGGAAATTTTGAAGAATTTTCCCATTCATTTTCAATGGAAAAATTTTGGGAAGAAATGTGGAATATTCCGGGAAGTATGAAAGATATGAAAATTCTGTTGACATCCGATAAAGTCGAAAATAGGTTGAACGGGATGAAATTGGTTTGAAGTCTTTAGGTTGAAGTTTGTGGAAGTAGTTGAGTGCCAAAAAACGTGGCGGAATAATAATAATAAAGAATTTTGGTTGAAGGGAACATAGGGTTGATTGCTGGTGCAATCACCCCAATTATATTATATCTGATATACAGGCAGTCCCTGGGTTACCAACGGCCGACTTACGAATGACCTGTATCTACGAACGGAACGCCATAAAGCCTATTAAATTAAAAATTCAAGTTACCTACAATGATTCGTAATAATGAATGGCGCACTATTTTATGACGCACGTAAAACAGAAGAATGCCTCTTCTGACGTGCAAGACATCAAGGAACAAGAGTAAGTGTTAACATACATGTTTTTTAGACCCCCACTCACACATTCTCTCTCTCTCTCTCTCTCCCTCTAGGTTTACGATGTTTTAGCATATCTGGAAGTGTTTCTTTAATGTTTCTTATACATAGAAAGGTAAAATATATACGCTTGATATGCACCTAAGTAACAGTTTCAACTTACGGACAGCCGTGGGCACAGAACTCGTTCATAACCTGGGGATTGCCTGTAATATTAATACTGCTAATGTGACTGTGGGTATGTGTGTGTGTGTGTGTATGTGTGTGTGGGTGTGTGTGT
>VXCM01010583.1:0-12516 GCA_014773175.1 Lucifuga dentata | reverse complement strand
CAGCTTCTAACCTGGAACAATGCAAATACAGTGAATTTAATCAATCTGGGTAGAAGATGTAAGTCAGATTTCTTGTCAGGATGACTACAGAATTTTTAGTGTCTGATTTAAGTTGTTTATGATTTTCGTGTTAACTGGTCCTTTAATTCAAAAGTGCTTGTTTAAGAAACTGTTTCGAAAATTTGAAGTTAAGAGGTGGAATGTACCAGGAAACACACTCCAGAGATGTCCTGAGGTTGTCATAGCAAAACAAAATCATATCCAAAGTAGGGCTGGGCGATAAATTGATTTAATCGATTAATTCGAGTTGATGTTTTGGCACGAAGTGTAAAATGGCTGAATCGGAAAATCGAGGTTTTTTTTTTTGTTTTTTTTTTTTTAACTGATATCTAACTATTTTTAACGGGGAAAATGCGGCAGCAGGTCGCTCTCCGTCAATCAAGCCTGTTCCCATTTTGTGCGCGTTAAACCTACAAGCCTTGTGTCCAAGAGCGTCCACGGCTCCGCCTGCAGCAGACATACACGCGGTTTCCAACCTTACCAATCAACTGTCCGTGACATTCACTGATGTCATGCCCACAAAGCTTTCAGCAGGTCAGACATGCAGCAAGATGCTAACAAACACTTCGACTGAAGATGATCTCGTTTCTAAAAAAAGGTAACGTCTCTTCATCATTTGGAAGTTGTTCGGTTTTGCGCTTCACGGCGCAGAGCTCCTATAAACGTTACAGACCCGTTTGCTCCACGCTTCACGGCGTGCAGCAAACGGATCTGTAGGTGGAAAACTGTAACATGTCAGAGCATCAAGAGGTAGCAGACAGGAAGCTGGACATCGTTGCTAAAAATTTTTATTTTAAAAGTTTTTGTTTAGTCAGAGCTCTGACTGGGAAACTCAGACCAAAATTATCTACCCCGACTTCACGAGAATGACATCACTCAGCATGGCAGCACCCTTGGAAGCGAGCTTTGTGGATCTAAATAATCAGCTAACAGCCAAATAAAGTATTTTTTCTTGCATGACATTGAAATAAAACTGTCAAAATATATCACAAAGTTAACTATATATAGTGTATATATGCCATTGATATGCAAGTGTAAATAATTTCAGACTATTACTTCTCTGCACACATTTTTAATACCAACTATGATTAATATCATTGTAACACAATCCAGTCAAACAGTCCTGTAGTCTACTTTAATTAGCATTTATTACTAAGATTATTTAATCTTACAGTATTTATTGTCATTCAGCCATCTTTTTTGTTTACATTTGGCTGAACGGTTGAGGTCGGAAGTTGGAAATTCTGATTGGGACAAATCCGACGTCCAAGGTAACTGGAACGCAGCATTAGATTCAGACCAACTTGACTCCAGTACTAAGCCGAATACTCTCCAGTCCAGCCTTTTTTTCTGACTGTGTGCCTGCAACAAAAGAATATGGGTCTGTCTCTTGAGATGTTCTGTCCTAAGGTTTGCTGTTAGTTTAAGAGAGTCAGCAAGTCTGACTTTTATTAAGATGTGGGGTTTTTTCCTGCTGAATTATATGAAAGGAGTGATTTGCAGCAGGACTTCAGGCAATAAGACATTGGCACACTGGGGTCAAAGGGGAGCTGTTCTGTGTCAGTCTGAAGGCTCAATTAGCATGAAACAGTCATAGGTAAGGGTAGATCAAAGAGTTAATTCCAGACTCTGCGACCACGCTACAGGTATTTCTTGCTGAAAATATGCTGAAGTTGTAACTGTTTTAAAAGAAGATGTCTGAAGAATTTTTTCAGTCCTTGCCCCATTGACATTGCATTGGAAACTTTTCCTGAAACATGCTGAATATTATAGAAATTATAGGCGATATTAATACCAAAAATCACATCAATGGTGTACACAATTTTCTGAACTGCATGAAATTTGAATGGTGTTTCCTTGGTTGAAGCATGCAGAACTAGTTAAGTGCCAAAAAGTGGTGAGAAGACAACATAGCAACTGGGTAGAAGCAACATACAGACAAAGGCAATACTTGCCCATAGTGAAAGCCTTCAATCATGATTCTGAGTTCCATCGATGGGTGAGGTAGGATGACGTGTGGTGTGGTGGATTGGCAACATTCTTACAAAATTGGTTTCATCGTTTCCATCCAATTACAAGTTCAACTTGTAATACTTTTTCCTCCAATGGCTCACACAATCAGAACTATCCAAATTTGTGCTAAACTTCCTGAGCTTTTCACAAAAACTGTTCTCATTCCTTTGCTAAAAAAAAAAAGAGAGACATTTTTCAGCCACCACACCTGTACCGCTTCTTTTTTTGTGTGCATTTCATGCATGAAATGCATATCCAATAAGATGTGCGTTTACATGCCCCAAAGCATTTAATCAGAAGATAAGTTTTTTGACATACGCAAAGTGGTTTTGCTGGCTGTGAAGTGTCTAATCTGTCAGAAATACAGGAGAAGAAGAAGTTTTTTTTCCTGACATTATTGAGAAAATTAAATTCATTCATTCATTCATTCATTGTTAATACAGTTTACAGCCTGTTAATACAGTTTTTAAGATGGACCCCCCATCGTTCTAATTAAGCAGCAGTCTCAACACAATGTCAGCTAATGTTACTCCCACGTAGTGTAAACATGCGCAGAAAGAATACATTTATTCAAACCAGAGAGAAACTATCGGATTTAGTGTTTACATGGTTATTTTCCTATTGAACAGATTGTGAAAGGTTTAAACCACCTCTCAGTTGATTGAAAATTCCATCTGATCACCCTGGATCAGGCCAGTCTCTTCCAATTGAGGTGGTTACAAGGCATTTTTATTCTGATAGGACTATTATTCTGATTATTAGTAGAATATTAGGGTCCATATCAATGCAGCTAGTACTCAGCTTAATCAACATCAACATCATCAGATTCCTACCTGGTTTGCTGTGATGTCCCACTGGTGTTTGNTCAGCTTAATCAACATCAACATCATCAGATTCCTACCTGGTTTGCTGTGATGTCCCACTGGTGTTTGTGAACCTGAACCACTCAGTCTGATCCACAGTTCATAAAGAAGAAAAGCATTTCACCAACAAGCAGGAACGAGTGAGGAAGAGTTTTTTAAAAAAAAAAACAATCTGCGTGATACAGCATCAGAGTTTAATAGCAGGTTTAGGTGAACCTGTGTGAACCTGTATGGGTAGGGCTATGACACTTCAGAGCCAAACACTGCTCACACCTGTTGGGCAAGTGTCACCCTCTGCACCTTACTGCAAATCTTTTTTTTTTTTTTTTTTTTTTTTTTTTTACAAAAAAGCCTTAATTCAGTTGCCAGATTCAACTTATATCATCATCATCATCATGTAATTATTTGTCTTGCCAAAGGCAGCACACATCCTAAAATGCTTCATACTTATTTCTTGCGATTGCCTACAGGTAACCGCATCAACTCAGACTCAAACTCACTCAAACTGAACTCAAACCAAGTGAAAAACACCTGATTTGAGTTCAGTGTTCACTGAATAATCTGTGAGCACTGTTTGCTATGCATGGATTGGCCAATATTCAAAATGGCCAAAAGGAGCGTGGCCTATATGGACGGTTGGATGTGTGTGCTCCCAAGGAATCCAGTTCAGTAGGAATTTTGAGGGTACAACGTTTGTTTCCAAAGTTAGAAACCAAAAAGTGGTTGTGAAACCACTGGCATGCTCCTTTAATGTGTTGGAACGTCATGACAGATGCAGGTAGACCTAAGGAATCCAGTTCAATAGGAATGATGATATGGCACACCCAAGACATGGTGACTACATTGATTTCATTTCTGTGACAAATTGTATTGTGTTGAACATAAATAATTTCAGATGTGTTTATATTTATGTTTGTATTTATCAAATTGTTATTGCATTAACAGAGTGATAAATACAGTCTTCTGTTAAGTAGCAGTGAGGTGGAACGTTCATGTTTTGCTAGTTGCTGCGGGGATCGGTAAAAGCTCGAGGCTTCCTCCTTCTCCTCAGAAGCATCTGGAAGGAAATGAGACACACCGTGTCCTCATTTGCTCCTGTTTTACCTGCTATAATATAGGTCATATATCTGCTGCTGTGGCACCCATCCTTGGGACCTGTAACAGATCTTGGGGGCTCGTTCGGGATCGGCACCACCTACTGGTCTGGAGCTGATCCATTGATGACATCTGGGACCGATCAGAGCTGAGAACCGGAGAGCTGGAGAGCCAGAGCAGAGACTGAGCCGTTGCTGGACTGAGTAATCCATCATGAGGGACTGGGAGGAGCTACTGTCATGTCAGAGAGTGAGAGGAAAAGCCTAGTGTGGGACATTTGAAAATCGCTACTCACCTTGTCAACAGGAGGACTCCTTCAGATCGCCAAGGTCCAGTGCCAGGTCGAGACCAGTCTGAGCTCCAGGGGGACCATGAAGTCTGCTTTGACTACATCAGTTCATTCATGTACAGTAAGCACTTGCTTGAATCAGAGGACAGTGGGATGGCTGAATTGTTGGTATTAAAAGATGCTGTTGTTAAGAGCCAAAATGTTCTGTTGTCGTCTGATTTGTCTGATTTAGAACTATAACCCACAGGTAATACCACCAATCAAGTGTCCCAAGTTGTAGAAACAGTTAACCCTAATGTTCCAGTCAGTTCTATTTTGCCTAGCAGTGATGTTTTCACAATTAACCCAGTGATGTTACCTTCTACTGTACCTGATACTACAAATACTGAGTTATTGGCAATGCTCACTAGCTATGAAGAGCTTGGTAAAAAGCTTAGACAAAGTATTATGGTACCTGTAACACAGTCATCAGAAGATCCCCCACTGTTACAAGCACAGGCTAATAAGCCTCAAGGGGACTCATCACACACCAACCCCCCTTGTCAGTCTGTTGCTCAGCCCATCCAAGAGGGGATGATCTCCTTAAGAGACCTCTCCTACCTCCAGAGGAGGGAGTTTAAAGTGCAAGGTGATCAGGTTGGTGATCATTCATCAGACATCAGTTATAATAATGTCTGTAAGCAAATAGAGGAAGGGATCAAAGAAGGCTTCCACGACACAGAGAGAGTTCGTGGTGTGCTCAGAATAATACAACCTGGAACTTTTAAAGACATACTGATAAATAAAGATGACCTTACCATGATGGAACTCAAGGGGTTCCTCCAGGCCCACCTAAGAGAGAAAAACAGCACTGAGTTGTTTCAAGAGTTAATGTGTGCCAGACAGGATGAGAACGAGACACCACAGCAGTTCCTCTACCATATGATTGGGTTGAAACAATGTGTCCTGTTCACATCAAAGTTGTCAGATGCAGGCCTAAAATACAGTGATGCTACTGTTCAAGATGTCTTCCTGCATACAGTCTATCAGGGACTAGGCTATAAACAGTGATATACACTGAGAACTGAAGCCCCTTCTGTCAAACAGCGAAGTAAGTGATGAAATAATACTGCGCCATGTAATGAGAATCACCAGTGAGGAAAGTGAGACAGAAGAGGATAGGATCTTCTCATCAGCAGACCACAATGAATGCGCATAGCGCCCAGTTTGAGTTCAGTACAGTCCAAGAACATAACAAGCAAGAGAGCTCAGTATTCAAAGCAAAGAGAGACCCAATTAAAGAACTTGCAGTCAAAGTAGATGAGCCTCACGAGCATGATTGAGGCAATGAGACAACAAAGTCAGCCACGATCATCAGACCTGATGAACCAATATTCTCAAAATAAGGTGAGAATCAAGAAAGAGAAACTATATGGATGTCCAAAATGTCCAAAACCAGCCGGACTGTAGCCATTGTTTTGCTTGTGGGGAGGAAGGCCACAGAGCTGTGGGCTGCTTAAAAAGACAACAGTGTCAGGGAAACATGGACTGATCACTGCAGTGGGGTGCCCAGTGATCGGGTCTAGAAAACAGCCCCACACTGAGCATTCTGGAGGGGTGAGAAATCAAACCAGTTGTGATGGTAGAAAAACAGATCTTCCCTCGTCCACTACTCCAGAAGTAGCGAGCACACAGAATAATTACAAACAGAACAGATCTTCTACTCAGTTCTCGTTTGAGCCGCCATGTGCTAACATGGAGCTGTTGCCAAACTAATAGGAAAGAAGGCTCTGATACAATATAATCTAAGTGGCTTGGCAGTAACTGCATTGCTTGACTCAGGCGCACAAGTTAGTATCATAAGCCGTGCCCGGAAAGATCTATACACCTGCCTGACCTGAGCGTTCGACCAATGCCTGAAATCATTGAGGAACTAGATGAGTTAGAGGTGTATGCTGTTACTGGAGAACTCATCCCTTTCGATGGTTGGGTAGCCGTAAAGACCAATCTTCCAGGGAATGAGGACCCCAGTCTTACCATCAGTGTCCCATTCCTGGTCAGCAGCTTGACTATGGAAAGACCATTAATTGGTTTTAATGTTTTGGAGCAGCTCATTGAGGGACAGCCAGAACAATTAATGCCTACTCTGACGATTGCTTCGTAATGCCATCAGTATTCCTAGTGAGAAAGCAGAAGCAATTGTGAGCTTTATTCAGACAGCAGAGCCAAGTATGCTACAAGGATGCCTAAGAATAAGGTGTGAAGGACATGGTTATCCCCGCTGGTCAGGTCGCCTGGGTGAGATGCCGGGTTCCTCCAACCATGAACTCTGCTGATCGTCTGGTGTTGTTTGAAGCAGATGAAGACAGTCAGCTGTTAGAGCAGCTAGATGTAGGAGCAGGTTTGCTTGAAATACACAGCTCTGTAAAGCCTTATGTCACCATTGTAGTTGGAAACAACACCAAACATGACATCACTGTATCACGGAAGACGGCCCTAGGCACCTTGCAGTGCATTGAAAGGATTGTGGATGCTGACCCTCCCAATGAACTGACATCTACTGTGACAGTCAATGGGGTCGCCTCTCAACTCACTGAGTCAACTCCACTACTGTGGCATCCGCCAGTGAACATCAATCACTTGGGGAAGGAACAGCAGGAGGTTGCCAAGGGAATGTTGTATGAGGAGTCCAAAGCTTTTGCAAGGGATGGAAATGACATCGGGTGTAACCCCACCCTGCAGATGGTGATAAATCTAAAGGATGATATTCCTGTGCAGAGGTCATACATGTCCATACCGAAACCGCTTTTGAGAGAGGTTAAAGAATACAGTGCTGTGAAAAAGTATTTGCCCCTTACAGATTTCTTCTGTTTTTGTTTTTTTGTCACACTTACATGTTTCAGATCATCAAACAAATTTTAATATCAGACAAAGATAACCTGAGTAAATACAAAATGCAGTTTTTAAATGATGATTTCATTTATTAAGGGAAAAAAGCTATCCAAACCAACCTGGCCCTATGTGAAAAAGTAATTGCCCCCCCTTGTTAAATGATGAATTAACTGTGATTAACCACATTTTTTGGAAAGCTGAGTTCAATTTCACTAGCCACGCCCAGGCCTGATTACTGCCAGACCCGTAGAATCAAGAAATCACTTAAATAGAATCTGTCTGACATCATGAAGTAGGCTAAAAGATCTCAAAAAGCAACACGTCATACCCCGATCTGAAGAAATTCAAGAACAGATGAGAAACGAAGTCATTGACATCTATCAGTCTGGAAAGGGTTACAAAGCCATTTCTAAGGCTTTGGGACTCCAGCGAACCACAGTGAGAGCCATTATCCACAAATGGAGAAAACATGGAACAGTGGTGAACCTTCCCAGGAGTGGCCGGCCTACCAAAATTACTCCAAGAGCGCATCGACGACTCATCCAGGAGGTCACAAAAGAACCCAGAACAACATCTAAAGCACTGCAGGCCTCACTTGCCTCAGTTAAGGTCAGTGTTCATGATTCAACAATAAGAAAGAGACTGGGCAAAAATGGCATCCATGGGAGAGTTCCAAGGCGAAAACCACTGCTGACCAAGAAGAACACAAAGGCCCGTCTCACATTTGCCAAAAAACATCTTGATGATCCCCAAGACTTTTGGGAAAATATTCTGTGGACTGACGAGACAAAAGTGGAACTTTTTGGAAGGTGTGCGTCCCGTTACATCTGGCATAAAACTAACACAGCATTTCAGAAAAAGAACATCATACCGACAGTCAAACGTGGTGGTAGTGTGACGGTCTGGGGCTGCTTTGCTGCTTCAGGACCTGGACGACTTGCCGTAATTGATGGAACTATGAATTCTGCTCTCTACCAGAAAATCCTGAAGGAGAATGTCCGGCCATCAGTTCGTGACCTTAAGCTCAAGCGCACTTGGGTTATGCAGCAGGACAATGATCCGAAGCACACCAGCAAGTCCACCTCTGAATGGCTCAAAAAAACCAAAATGAAGGTTTTGGAGTGGCCTAGTCAAAGTCTGGACTTAAATCCGATTGAGATGCTGTGGCATGACCTTAAACAGGCCGTTCATGCTCGCAAACCCTCCAGTGTGGCTGAACTAAAACAATTCTGCAAAGAAGAGTGGGCCAAAATTGCTCCACAGCGATGTGAAAGACTCATTGCCAGTTATTGCAAACGCTTGATTGCAGTTGTTGCTGCCAGGGGTGGCATAACCAGTTATTAGGTTTAGAGGGCATTTACTTTTTCACATAGGGCCAGGTTGGTTTGGATAGCTTTTTTCCCTTAATAAATGAAATCATCATTTAAAAACTGCATTTTGTATTTACTCAGGTTATCTTTGTCTGATATTAAAATTTGTTTGATGATCTGAAACATGTAAGTGTGACAAAAAAGCAAAAACAGAAATCTGTAAGGGGGCATATACTTTTTCACAGCACTGTATATTCAAGACCTTCTTGTGAAGGGATGGATAGTTAAATCGAAGTGCCCTTATTCTGCCCTGGTTATGTGTGTGCGGAAGAAAGACGGTACACTACACCTTTGTATAGACTGTATTTTATTAAATCAGGAAACTGTGCCAGACAGACATCCACTGCCTCGAATATGGGACTTACTGGACACCATGGGGGGAAACAAAGATTTAGGGCGCACTGGTAGTCTTTCTGGACTTCTCCATAAATCAGTTTGAGTGCATTTCTTTCTTATCGAAGTCTGTTTTTCTTTTTTGTCACTTCAGTTTTGAATTTCTTTAAAAGTTTCTAAATCTAAAGGTAGATCTGAAACTGGTGTGTGTGCTGCATCAGTATGGTTCAAATCACTATGTGTAGGTGTGGTTACAAACACAGGTGATGTATCTTCAGTGTAGTGTACTGACACAGGTGAAGGGTCACAGTTTGATAGTGCAGTGAGCTTTGCAGCTTCATCAGCTCTCGCATTTCCTTTGGAAATGTCATGTATAGCATTAGTGTGGGCAGAACATTTACAAACTGCTATAGCAAGAAGGTAGACAAATAGTTGTTAATACATTTGTTACCAATTGTTTGTTTTGGATAGGTTTTCCATCAGCTGTCAGAAAACCTCTTTCTGCCCACAAAGCATAAAAATCAGGACACAGAGAAAGCGTATTTTGAATCAGTGTGTACATTCAATTTCTGTTCTTTTGCCAAAACATATGCTCTTGTTAAGGTGAATAATTTGGCACCTTGGGTCAAAAGGTGAGGAAGCAATGCCGCAGACTCCACTACTTCAAACACTGGAATATGCTGTTTTATCAACAGATGGGATGTGGAAGGAGAAAAATATGTTCTGAACTGGTTAGTTGTTGGAACATATTGCCAATCTTTTAGTGTATTCACTTTCTTGGCCTAAACCCCCATGTCCTTCCATTGTGCTGTCAGGTTTTGAAATGGAGACGTGGCACAGTGTTTGGCTCCCCCCTTCACAAAAGTTTCTGTTGTTTTGTCAGTTTAGGCACAGCTGCTGCAAAGTTACCATCATAATACAGCCAGGGTATTGTTAGAAAATCTTCACACATTGTTGCTAATGCCCACTCAGTCTGTTCTTTGTACACTGGGTTTCATTTTGTATCATTTGGAAAATACATTGTACAATGTGGTGTGCTGGGAACATTTTAAAGTGTTGCAAATGATACATTATGTTTTTCCAATTATCCCAATCAGTAAAGACCCATGCATAGTATACTTCAGGGATGTATACAACATTATCAGCATCCATTTGAGCATAGAGGAGTTTTACTGCCTCTTCTGCTGAACATGATATGTTTACTCCCATTACAAACAATAAATCTCTTCGCAAAAGATTTACTGGATATACATCAGAGTAAATGAAAGGATGCTCTCCTATGTCTAAATCTCTGAATTTGAGGTGAAGTGGTTCTGTTAGTCGCTCTGAGACCCTTGCTCCTGCTGCAGATACAACAGATATTGTTTGTTGAGTGGTGGGGGCATCCAGAAAAGCTGATGACATACAGTAATTACTGACATTTCAGCACCGGTATCAGCCAGGAATGTTAAAATCTTTCCCTATACTTCAGCTTTCACTGTTAGCGTCCTCTTATTAACATGCTGTTTAGTTTCATTACATCTGTCCCCGCATTATCCTACACAGAGCCTGAAGAAGGCTGGTACAGGGGGTTGTTCAAACTTATACCTGGTGGTGGTAGACGTACTCCACCCTGAGCTAAAGCTTGTGGCTGTTGCTGCACTGTTTGTGGGTGTGGGTGTCTTTGCATTTGTTTTCGTTGCATGTGCACTTGTTGCTGCACACTGAGAGGGTGTGGACAAAGTCTGGCTTGGTGTCCTGCTTGGTTGCAGTTAAAGCGTAAGTCAGTGTTAGGATGTATGTAGGCCGTGGAGTGAATCCTCTCGCTCTCTCTCCCCTCTCGCTCTCCCTCCCCTCTTTGCTTGCTGTGTGAATTGCTGCTGCTGAATTGCTCCCTTGGTATACTAAGAATGCAGGGAGTGGAGCAACCTGTTCGTGTGCTGCGTAATAGACAGTTTGTTCGTCTTCCATGGATTCAGCATAATATTGATCTATGTGTCGTGCTTGTTTACGTTTAGCATTGCTGTTCTGAATTTTCTTCTCGGCATGATTTGCATGGGTAGCAACGGCATTGATATCACTAGTAGCATAGTCAATGCATGTGTCCATTACTCCATCTTTGATCTCAGCTCTCAATTCTCTGCAAAAAAAACTCTTTCAGTGACTCTGCTCTATTTGTTGCACCATCAGCAAAGCCAGAATGCATGTCAAAGGCTGCTTCTAATCTTTCCCTGTAATCATCCACTGATTCTCCCTCCTTTTGCTTAACCTTGTAAATTTCTTCCCAGTTTGCCCGCAAAGGATAAGCTTCCTTGATTTTTCCAATTAAGGACTCAAGATCAGCATCTTTCTCTCTGTTTTTCCTGTTTCATCTACACGCCAGTTTGCTGCTTCAGGGCGTACAGCAGCCCATCAGTAGTTAAAGTATTTTCTCATTAGTGTGTCTAAGTCTCTTGTTGTTATTGTATGTAGCAACCAGTTGTCTCAGCACTTCTCCAAATTTTTCTCCTCCTACTTTTTTAACCACCGGTAGAGATTTGACCAGATTTTCTAATTCAATGGGCTCCCATGGTCGGTATATGTCTGTTGTGGGTTGTTCATTATTCATTGGGTTTGGAAAAGCCAATAAAGGAAAAGTTGATTTGTCCATGATTGCTTGCTCACCTCTTGTCATCATGCTAAGTGTTTTTACTGCTTTTACCCTTAGCAGATTGACCTTTAACCTCTAATGGTGTTGCAATTTCAGTTTTAGACTCTTCTTTAGTTTCGTCTAAATTGGCCTGTCCTCCTCCCGCTGTACCATCTATCTCTGCCTCAGCATCTACAATTTCTGCCTGGGGGACATAAGATGATGTACAAATTCCAAGTCCTGCTGCCTTCTCTTTCCTCGTTGCTCTGCCATATACCTCTCTTTAGCCTCCTGCTCCCATAATTCAAAAGCCTGCCAGTCAATTTGGAATCTTGGGTTCGGAGCACTGTCTTCATTCTGCTGTCTCACTTTCAAACAAACCCGTACGTCCTTTAATGTTTGCACACTAAATGTGCCTCTCTCAGGAAACAATTGTTCAGTCAGATAAGTCCACAGCGGCGCTTGCGTCACTGATTTCTCTCCATACTCAAAAAACATCACCAGCGCTGGACCACTTCTTTTAATCTTACTGTTTGTCTCATTTAACCATTTAGTCACTTTCTCAGCCGTCATACCTCCTTCCTTTCCATCTCGCTTCACATTTTTATTTCCCATCCTTTATGCTCTCTCTCCTTCAGCCACAGCACCAAAAATACTTGACTCATGACCACTCAACAGGAATACTTAATTGTCCTTAAAATATTCAACAGTTCAACCTTCCAGGAAAATTGTAGAAAACACTCCATTGTTAACCTGTGCAATCCTATTCATGGATTGATGGATAACTTTTTTTTTTTTTTTTTTTTTTTTTTGCAGTTTTATTGGCTTTTCAAAACATACAGCCAGATACATATGTTTTACATTTCAAAGGCTGTTTCAGGTAAGAATTAAATCTTGATTCCATCTGTTAGCCCCAGTTCTGTTAACATTTTATGATATATACTTTAAAATAAGTGTAAACCTATGTTGAATTATATCACCACTTTATTTTTTTATTTATTTTTTTTTTTTTTT
>VXCM01010580.1:0-15482 GCA_014773175.1 Lucifuga dentata | reverse complement strand
TGTTCACGTAAGACTTTTGTTGAATCAGCTCGACAAGACCACCTTGTTTCACTGAGTGATTTCAAATTAGTCCTGCATTCCTTGAAAACCAA
Source organism: Lucifuga dentata (assembly GCA_014773175.1). Classification (NCBI taxonomy): domain Eukaryota; kingdom Metazoa; phylum Chordata; class Actinopteri; order Ophidiiformes; family Bythitidae; genus Lucifuga; species Lucifuga dentata. The sequence continues at coordinate 15,390 of VXCM01010580.1, read as the reverse complement.
ATTCCAACGATGAATGGAAGAAGCACAAAAATTGACTGCAGCAAATCAAAAAAGGCACTAGCATCAGGGCAGCTATCCTCTATGCTATTTACCCCTACAAGGTTTAAGGAGTGAGCTGCGCAGGGAATATAGTGTATTAGGGGATTTTGTTTCTTCAGATGAGCCTGAAGGCCATTATATTTGCCAGACATGTTACTTGCGTTATCATAGCTTTGTCCGCGGCAATTGGCCAGATCTAAACCCAGGTCCTGCATCATATCAGTCACACAACCCACAAGGCTAGCTCCTGTGTGGCTATGAATTGGCTCAAAGCCAATAAAACGCTCCACTGTTTTCCCACCCTCACTGACAAAATGAAAAATAAATGTCAGCTGGTCAACATGAGACAAATCAGGAGTTGAATCTACAATAACAGAAATATTTTGCGTGCTGAATCTCAGATGCGATCGTTTGTTTTATTTTCTTACCGATGAGAGCGATAAATTCCTCACAGATTGTTGATGACAGGTACGAAGGCTTTCCCCGTCCCTTCTGACCATATGTTTGTATGTGTTCTGACAAAAAAGGATCAAACTGGGAAATGAGTTCCAAAATCCCCAGATAATTCCCATTATGCGGTGATCCCAGAAGTTCATCGTCTCCGCGGAAAGGCAGTCCTCTTTCAGACAGAAATTTAATGACAGCAACCACACGTCTCAACACATCTTTCCAATGCCAAATTTGTGTGTCCATTTGTTGTCTCAGGGGTGCATCCACCATACCCGTTTGTTCACTTCTCTTTGGTAAAGTTATCATACACCTGCGGTGTTCACTACTTGACTCGTGATTCATAATAGGACTTTGATGTTTCCAGTCACTGAATCCATTTGTAAATGCATGCACACTGGATGAAAAAAGTTTACAGGCAAAACAGAAAATGCTGCCTGTCGATGGAGAATAAACAATCCACTCACGAGACACAATGTCACCATTCTGCAGCTTACAACGCAACAAGTCATTGCCCAGGAACCGAGTTTTGCTGTCCACACACCTGGCTGAAGCTGGATATTTAGTTGATCTGTTGTGAAAAAACCTCTGTCCTCTCAGTAGTGCAGCTTCTCGTACCTGTTCATTGATGTTTCCCCATAATGCAGGGTCTGATGAAATGCTGAAAAGCACTGCATTCCCTTCTCCTTCTGTTGAGACTCTGTTCTCTTGAGTGCTACTCTGAGCATAAATATCCTCTGTGGGACAAAAATGGTCTGCTTCAGCTAGCAGTGGTAAATTAGCCACTGCTTCATTAGCATCCACCTGTAACAACTTTTCCCCGAGATCACTCTTGATGCAATCATCCTCTTTATTTTCTTGTCCTTTTTTTGAAACAAAAAATGAAGATATAGGTGGCACATCTGATAGCACCACACTTTCTCTTGCTGTCCTTTCTTTTTTTTATTTTACACTTAGGGCAACCATTGAGCTGAATCCGCTTCTCCATTTTCCACAGTCGTCGTAAAGGTCACGTTCGTGACGCATGTACATTCACCTGCAAACAGCATCCACATTTTTTTAAGCCTAAAATTTATTTATTGGAGGGACTAATATTTTAATGACAACAACAATTTTTATTTATTTATTTTATGTGTAAAACTTGTAATCATAATTTCAAAGAATTATGTGATCATAATTTTTTGTCTGGTGCCCCTTAGTGGCTGGTGCCCTTGGGCAGTGCCCGAAGTGCCATATGGTTAATCTGGCTTTGACTGGAACTGTTTGCCTGTTATTGGAAAGAAGATCACATCCAGTTCAGGTACCTGTGACCACACTTCATGTAGTATGAGACATCTCAGGATTTAAAGTAAAGTTTTTCATGGTTTTTCTGTCATGATGACATATTACACTCATTAATATGAGTGTAATATGTCTTGGAAGCTTCTTTATGATCAGTTTAAACTGATCATAAAGGGCACATTTTATTCTGAGCTGAAAAAAATGAGGGATAAAATATTTAAAAGAATATTATTTAAACATGTTGCATATGAAGTTGGTATGCAGTTACATGCATCAATTAGATTACTGACCAATGATTTTGTACACAGTAACTGTACTGTGACTTTTAAGTGAGTGAGTGTGTGTGTGCTGGGGGGGGGNGGGGGGGGGGGGTAGTAGTCTTTTGATTGTCTAGATATTTAACTATCACCCTTGACCTCTATATATATATGTACCTATGACTAGGGGTGGGCGATAAATCCATTTAATCGACTAATTCAAGTTTACGTTTTGGCACGGTGTGTAAAATGGCTGAATTGGAAAATCGAGATTTAAAAAACAAAAAAAAAAAAAAAAAANCAAGCCTGTTCCCGTTTTGTGCTTGTTAAACCTACAAGCCTTGTTTATACTTTAGCGTGTCCGCGAGGGTCTGCTAGGCTGTGCCTGCAGCAGACACGGACACAGTTACTAACCTTACCAATCACATTCATCCATCACATATGTTGATGTCACGCCCACGAAGCTTTCTAAAAAAAAAAAAAAAAAAAAAAAATTGATTAAAATCGAAAATCAGCCATCAGTGTGAAAAAAAATCGAGATTTTATATTTAGGCCATATTACTCAGCCCTACCTATGACTATCACCCCTACCAACCTTGATGGCAAAGCTCCTCACAAAATGAAAAACACTGTTTATTTACCTCCATGTTAAAATGTTGATCATAGTATGTTATATGAAGCACGGAGCTCAGATTGTTGCTGTGAGTGTGATGAAAGCAGACAGAGTCCATGTTAAAATGTTGGTTATAGTGTGTTATATGAAGCACGGAGCTCAGATTGTTGCTGTGAGCGTGATGAGAGCAGATAGAGTCCATGTTCAGGTTACAGGAGGCGTTACTACTTTGTAATGTTTGAGTCAAACTTTACATTAATCTTTGTGTGAAATGTCTGCAGACTGTCTGTGTTCTGTCTACAGTCACCACAGCGATTGGATTTTAATAGTTTTGTTTTCAGTATTTTTTAGTTTAGTTTATTTTTTAGTTGCATGCCTTTATGAGCCAGTAAACATATTTGGACAAACATAGAAACTAAAAAAATTTAAATCAGTAATTTAAAACTAAATAATGTCCCTAAACCTAAAGTAATTGGTGCTGTCATATACTTTTTGCCATGTGAACTTGGTCTTAAATTCCATCTGAAGAGGCATTAAAAAAGTCTTTAAAAAGTCTTAAATCTAACATGTCTGAACCTGCAGATACCCTGTTTTTAAAGTAACAGCAAAAATTACAGAATACATTTCAGCAAACACAGAGGTTATCTGAAAATAGTTCTGAGCAAATTAGCATCTTAATTTTATATCTCACAAGGAATCCTTCACGATTCCCCAATTTCTCGTGCATCATTCCCTGTAAATGCGAGTCTTGAGGCTTTTTGGTGAAAATTGTGAACGCTCGGCATCATGAAGTCTCATTTGAAGAAGAAGCAGCAAGCTGAAATGCAAAAGAAGAAGGTCTCACATGAAATGCACAAAGCGAGCTCTGTCAGCAAACTGTGTGTGCTTAGTAGGGGAGATGTGTTATGCGCTCTGTTAAATGGGGCCGTGCAAGCACCAGCATGCATGTATCTGCAGCAACTCCATTACAATGAAATGTGGCTTTTTAACCATATCCAGACTTGGTATCCAGATTTGGCTCTGTTAATTCAAGCAAAATACAGATATTGTTTATCTCATTCAAATGAACATGCAAAAAAACACAGGAATTGGGAATATCCACATCTACATGTTTATTCCAGTTCTAATCAGACCAATAAACCGGTAAACATGATAATTACCGGTAAACGTGATAATTATTTCAGCAGCTGATTAGATGGTAGCCCTAAAGAAGAAGAAGAAAAAAAAAAAGCAATGTTAGCCCTTACTGGCCTCCGCAAAATATGCTTAATAAGATGTTTTGTCAGGAAATATCTCATTCTGAGGTATGATTTAAACTGTTTTCCATGGATAGTGGTAATTGGTAGTATTTCCACGCCTGGAAATTTCGGTCTGATTTGAATTACTTGACTATAAGCCGACCCCCGATTTGCGTTGTGAAATCTGGTGAAAAAAAACTCAGCTTATAGTTGAGTATATGAGGTATGTACAATAGTCTGCTGTTTCCTACATTATCAATTGCTTATGTCATGTTGATCAGAATGTGTTATACTGGTTCTTGTTGAATAGTCTTACCCCCNATCAATTGCTTATGTCATGTTGATCAGAATGTGTTATACTGGTTCTTGTTGAATAGTCTTACCCCCCCAAAACATAAAGGCATTAGTTCATGGCATAAGTCATTACATCAAAATGGTTGAACCACTTGTCATAATTTGTCAAGCATATTTTATATACATTTCTATTAGATTTTCTTTTTTTTGTTTTTGTAAACGTGTCCTAAGTTGATGAATTGCTCTCAGGTGAATCTCTACAGGCATCTCATCCCTGACAATGAGAGGGGTCTGATCAGAGATGATTTACCAAAGTATGTGGTCATTTGGGATAATGTGAGTTTCCATTGCTCAAACATCAGGCGGTGGTTTACGACCCACCACAGGATGATGATGGACTTCCTCCCACCCTATTCCCCATTCCTTAACCCAACTGAGGAGTTCTACTCAGCAGAGATGGAAGGTTTATGATGGCCAGCCACATACTCAGTTGACTGCTGGCTGCCATGGATGCAGCATGTGAGGACATCACAGAGACGCCTGCAGAGGCTGGATAAGACATTCCAAAAGATTCCTTCCATGCTGCATTGCAAGGGAAGATATCTGCTGTGATGTGATGAGAATCTGTGGCCTGACAGACAGGAACGTCAGGAGGTGTAGAAAGACTGCACTGTAATTCCTGTACTGCACTGGACTGCACTGTAATTCGTTAAGAATATGTAACNCCCCCCCCCCCCCCCCAGAACATATTACTCAGCCACATAATATTCACTTACTTGCATCATACTTTCAGTCAAATTTACTGACTTGCATCATACTTTCAGTCAAATTTATTCACTCAGCATTAGTTTCAGTATTCAATATTCAATATACAAGATATATTTGAATAACATTAACCACAATATTCAATATTAACTATATTCATTCAAAATATTCAAACATTTCTTATCTGTGTGTGTGTGTGTGTGTATGACCCTCACTAGTGGGAGGGATGAGCCTGGTGGCTTTTACACATTTTTTCTATTCTTGGTTTCATATGTGTCAAAGCCATACGCATATCCTTTTCAGCTTGCCAGCGCGCTCTGTGCTTTGTTTTTAGTACTTTCAAAGCAGAAAATCCTGCTTCACACAGGCAGGTTGTGGCAAATGGAATTAGGCATTTGCATAAATGAGTAGTAACAACGTTGGGAGCTTTCTGCCTGATCAGGGCGGTCACTCCGCTGCACTTGCTGGCTCCATCCGCCCACGCATCCAGACCAGTCGATTCCATTCACTTCAATATATTCATTCAAAATCTGAAAATTGTCTTTCCAGCGGCCCTACCTTTGTGTGCTTTGCAAAAAAGTATTACTTCCACAAAGTGTTCCTCATTGAAGAATCTGATGCAAACAGCAGTTCTTCAGCATTGCCTATTGGTACTTTCATCCAGTTGTAGCATGAAATATGGACTGGCCTGCACTTGCTCCAAAAGTTGAACAGATATGTCATCAGCCATGTCATTTATTTGTCAGGCTACTGTATTGTCTGAGAGCGGAACCACTGGAACTGCTCCTATTAGCTTATTGCTAACTAGCTTGCTAGCTAGTGTAGCATACAGTAACCTCAGCAACTTTGTAAAGCGGTGATGACGTTGTCAGAAGATGGACTGATGAAAAACGTCACCTGGTTCACTAAATGTGGTCGAAATTGAAAAGAAAAAATAGGACATTGCTTATTTTTGTGTTTTTGTCATAAAAAAATTTAAAAATATGTTAAGATTTTATTTATTTGTTTTACAAATGTCTCCCTCCCTCATGGCCCTCCCAGCGCCCCCTTGCAGCCTCCTTTTTGAAAAGGTCTGACTTATGCAACTAGTGTTAGTTACGCAACTAGCATTAGTTATACTACTAGCGTAAGTTATGCTACTAGTGTTACTTATGCTACTAGCATTACTTAATTGACTAGCGTTAGTTACGACACTAGCGTTACCTATGCTATTAGTATTGCTTACGCTATTAGCATTACTTACACTATTAGCATTACTTATGCTACTAGCGTTATTTATGCTACTACCATTACTTACGCTACTAGCTTTACTTGCGTGACTAGTGTTAGCTATGTGACTAGCGTTACTTCTGCTACTAGCATTACTTACATGACTAGCATTACTTACGCTACTACTAGCATTACTTAAGCTACTAGTGTTACTTATACTACTAAAGTTCAATTAAAAATCAGACTACTTAAAAGATCAGTGTTTTATTTTATGAATCGATAATCGAATCGCTTAAATGTGAATTGTAACTAATTGAAAAATCGGTTTTCCCCCACCCCTAGTTAGTAGCAGAGAGGTAGGTGTGTGTGTTTCACGTTAAGTAAACTCCACCTTTGATGATCAAATCAAACAGATGTTGTTAAAGGTGGAAACACATTAATCTTAGCTAACACATGTTCAGATGAACACGTGTTCAGATTAGTGTGTGTTTGTACAGTATGTTCTCGGTATGTTGCTCCATTCCCCTGTTCAGTCTGAAGGCAGCATGTCTTCTTCATGTCATGTGAAGCAGCATGTGGTTTTCCCCACGTTGTCTTGAAGTCAGATTCAGCTTCTACTGTCATAGTTTTCTTCTTTATGGATCAAATGATGATTATGACTAGGAAAGTGTCACAATTCCATCTATTTAGATTTCCTGGAAAAGTAAACTTTTTCCTGTTTTGGTTTTGTTTCTCCTGCCCTTTATGAGCATGACTGATATATTTTGGTTTGATTGGATTTTTTTTGCTGTTATTTCTACTCTTTTTTTCAGTCATTTGATTTAGCTTTTTGTCAATATATATCCATGCTATCATTCCATTAAAAGCGGGTAAAAACAGTTGCACAGTGTTATTGTGACATCATCTTTATTTGACTCTATATTAGTAACTGTTGAAAATATGTCCAAACTGTTTTATTTTGCTGAATCAGCATAATCTTAGACCAGTACGATTGGAATCTGCATGTTTCTAGACTTATTTTAAACTTATTCATGTACAGTGTGAATCTGATCACTTTCCCAGCATATATTTCTGTCCACCAGATCTGGATCAATATCTAGATCTGGGCTAATTAAACCTGTTGAAGGTCCATTATAAGATAAACATGAATGAGATTTCTCATTAAGAGTTATGTCTTAGTTTTTAAGAAAATTACCAAACTTGTCGACAAATGCCCTAGTTTGTAGAAAGTTATAGCAAAAAAAAAAAAAAAAANAAAAAAAAAAAAAAAAAACATTTATGTGGTTTCTTGATCCGGATCTGCCTCAAAATCTAATATACTCTTTCTTGACCAAAGTGCCACATATCCACATAATTTCATCAAACTCAACTTGTGACTTTTTGAGATTTTTGAGTCCACATTAATATACAAACTGTAATTGATGTCATCAGTCTGTGTAAGATGTCTTTTGCTTCTACTGTGGTGAGTTCAGGAACATGACTGATGATTTAGATATTTGCCTCATTCAGCAGATGAAGTCAATATTTGAACAAACTGAATCTTTACAATAAATTGAAAAATTAAAGTTTGCCATCTAGATGTACTTCCAGAAATATGAATTAATGCAGCTTTTTGTCTTTATTGTAATAAATCTTCAGTTCACATGTGAGGGAAAGACCAGATTTGGGATGCAGCTGCTCATTGCAGAATCCTGTGCTGAAGCTGCTAATGATTAACATGCAGCAGGGCTGATTTATAGTAATTATGAAATTGTTTTCCTGCTAAAACTGAGATAAAGAGTTATAAATATTGAGCCAGTCATTGTCCTCTTTATGCCCTTTAGTCCTTTTGCCACTTCAGTGAGTTGTGTGATACTCTCATACTCACCTTCATCTTCTCTCTCTCTCTCTCTCTCTCTCTCTCTCTCTCTCTCTGTCTGTCTCTCTCTCTCTCTGTCTCTCTCTCTTTTTATGTGGCTTTAAACGAGGGTCTCCTGGGAGTCTGCGCTGACAGCAGTACAGTTTTATAGCCTATCAGGCTGCAGATGGGTTGGAGCTCTTGAAGTCTCTTAACGCCTCATAAGTGTTCTGTCAGTTTTTGGGCTTTTTGAGGTGGAGGCCTGGACGGAATACACAGATACACATCATCTTCTGCATTATAGAGACCTGATTTGACCTTGCATTGACTTTCATCAAAATGCATATGTGGTGCAGGTGATCAGTAAAGTTGTCTCAGTCATTGTTTAAAGGACCATACCACCAATTTTGCATGTTTGAGCCTGGTATATTCAATTTTCATACACATAACGTTACTGTCAATCATTTCCCAAAGCATACTACTGCAACAGTAAATTATAAATGTTTTTCCTACCTTCCAGACCTCCATTGGTTTCAGTTCATTCTGCTGTTAAAATCAACTTGTTGATACTGTAAACGTTCTTGGGATAGGTAATCCATCATCACCAACAAGACGTGTATTCAGGTTTTTTTTAGAAGTTATGTAATTTTAGCGTTTAAGCGCAATAAAAAGCGTGGAGTGAATGTATGCCTCCACCGGGGAATATAGTCCCAAAAGAAGACCTGCGTTTATGGAAAAATTTAAAGGACCGTGACTTCATAAGGCTGTGTAACTATTAGCAGGAGAAACATGGATTTTTAAGGTGGGTGTATCACTTGAATATTTGATTTTGAAAGATTAAGAGATTTTGCAAAATATCAGGAAAGCTGAAACACAGTTTTATCCTTTGGGAAATGATTGTCAGTAACGTAATATGTATGAAAATTGAATATATTTGGCTCAAACATGCAGAATGGTGGTATGGTCCTTTAATGATTATTTTATATTTATTGAGCTAATTGTATTTTAAGTAACAAAATATCCAAATTTTACATAGAGTACTTGCAAGTTATACATAAGGAGACAAGCACACTCACCTACACCTACACTCACCTACACACACATACACAGGAGCTCTGCAGTCTGGTGGCCTATCTTTTTGTTAGCAGAATGTGCAGTATGAAGGCAGATGATAGTAACCATACATTTGACTTCACCTGGGTGAAGAAATGTGGAATGAATTCACACACGGATCAGCCTCTTGCTGCTTTCATCCAGGAGACTGACGGCTGAACTTGCTACTTGACTTTGATGAATCAATAAATGCTGAAAAGGATCTGAAACATTGTGGGAGAAAGGAACTGCAAAATGCTTCTGAAACCTAAATGCGTAAGAGCAGCTAAAGGTTTTGCTGGTGAACTCGACATACAGCAGCTCAGTCATATCAAGTAGCAATTAACGCGATTATTCGTGCTTTCAGTCCAGTACTTATGAGTACGAGTAGATTCAGGTTGATACGCACTTTTACTATAACAGCGCATTGTACTGGTAGAAGGACTTGAATGCTGTGTGCAGATGTGCTTATGTGCACCTTGATTATAAAAAGCTGGAACTGTATCACTTTTACGTGACTTTCTTGTTATATTAGTGTTTTCATTATTTGATAATTAGCTTCACGTCTGAACTGAACTGCCAGCGATGTTACCCGTCGTTGTTACAAAAACTTCTTAGCAGGTTTTCACCTTAAAAAGTTCTCATGGCAGCACGTTTTTCTACTCAGAGTACATTAGTGTGTGAATGGACTCTAAAGCTTCATTCATGTGTCTGGATACATGAATATAACGGACATTTTCTACACAGGACATTTCAGCGTGTGTTACTGCACACAGGCCGCAACAAAAAAGTCTCCAAATCATCATCTGTTTATAAAGTTTGTTTGTAGTCATGACATTAGCATTTCATCATGTTGACTTCCCTGGTAATGCACCACACGTGTGTGTTGCCATGGTTACATGCAGTTTAGCACACCTTTCACACTGATTTACAATGATTAACTTTTGACAGGAGTTGTGTTTGAGTGTTTGAGTTGTCATGAAGAAAAGACATGAAAGATTTTAATGAACATCCTCATCATCATTCATCATTCAATCAATGACCTTATATCCTGTCCACAGCATAGCTCTTTATTTAAATGTAATACTATTATTATTATTATTATTATTGTTGTTATTGTTGTTACTCATGCTGGGTGAAAGCTGCAGGTTAGTACAGGTTGGTGTTGTTCCACAGAGCTATTTTTGCTCCTCGTCCTCATTTCGTCTCCTCTCTGCGTGTGATATTCGTCATGCTGACATCTGTGTTGTTGGTAATTGGGTCCGTTGTTCAGGCTGTTATTCAGGCTGATGATGGCGGCTCAGAGTTCAGCTCAGCCAAGCCGTATCACGACTGTAAATCACAGGCTTACCTCTCTGGGCTTTGAAATATGCAGAGCAACAACACTGTCTCATTCTGTTTTGTTTTGTTTTTTATCTTTTATGAACTGGAGCCAAGTGAAAGTTGGACAGGAAACACAGAGTCCAGGAAAGAAAAGTTCTTTTTGCTGCTGGGTGTTTACTCTGACTGATGTGGACAATTGAAGCTTCAGAGCAAACGGCTTCACCTGCACCTAATACTACTACTACTACTACTACTACTACTACTAATAATAATAATAATAATCATTATCTATCTATCTATCTATCTATCTATCTATCTATCTATCTATCTATCATCTCTCCCTACCTACCTACTACCTACACCTACCTACCTACCCATCCATCCATCCATCCATCCATCCATCCATCCATCCATCCATCCATCCACAGCACTGGCTAAAAGTATTACACCCCCCATTTGTGTAAATTTTACCAAAGTATCACTCCAAGCACAACAAAAATTAATTTATTGGTATTTTTACTGGTATTTGAGTATTCGTTCAGAATATTCATCTTTTCTTTAGACTTAAATGTGGATTTCAGAGGTAGTAATATGACTACAATATTTCTACAAGTCAGTGAAAACACGTGAAACCATTTGACCTCTGACCCTACCTCAAAGAAGATGTTTTAACTTCCTGTTTGATCTCTACTAATAATACTGGTATTCTTCTTCCAATCTTAACTGTCAAAGTGTCTTCCTACTTAATACTGTTGGCTTTTTTTCTGTTGTACTTACTCTAACAGACTAAAAACATACATGTTGTGTTTGCAGTGGTATTTTAACTCAGAAAGAAAAGTTTACACTAAACTACAGGGATACAGTACTTTTGGCCAGCGCTGTATCTATCTGATCTTATCATATAGATAGTATATATTTGATGGATTAATGGGAAAAAAAAATGTATAACATTTCAAATATTTTTTTCCAAAGGTATTTTTACTAGATTGCTTTCATGAAAAATTTTGCACTTGTATCACAAGAAACTATAACACAAATAAAAGTGATAGATAGTAGATCACTGAAGATATGTGTCCTCTGTAGATCATCTATCATATGCGCCCTCTGCAGATCAGCTAACATACGTGTCCTTTGTAGATCATCTAACATACGTGTCCTCTGTAGATCGTCTAACATACATGTCCTCTGTAGATCATCTAACATAGGTCTCCTCTGTAGATCGTCTAACATACATGTCCTCTATAGATCATCTAACATGTCCTCTGCAGATCATCTAACATACGTGTCCTCTGTAGATCATTTACCATACGTGTCCTCTGTGATCGTTTATCATATGTGTCCTCTGTAGATCATCTAACATAGGTGTCCTCTGTAGATCATCTAACATACATGTCTTCTGTAAATCATCTAACATACATGTCCTCTGTAGATCACCTAACATACGTGTCCTCTGTAGATCATCTATCATATGTGCCCTCTGCAGATCAGCTAACATACGTGTCCTCTGTAGATCATCTAACATGTCCTCTGCAGATCATCTAACATACGTGTCCTTTGTAGATCATCTAACATATGTGTCCTCTGTAGATCGTCTAACATACATGTCCTCTGTAGATCATCTAACATAGGTCTCCTCTGTAGATCATCTAACATACATGTCCTCTGTAGATCATCTAACATGTCCTCTGCAGATCATCTAACATACGTGTCCTTTGTAGATCATCTAACATATGTGTCCTCTGTAGATCGTCTAACATACATGTCCTCTGTAGATCATCTAACATATGTGTCCTCTGTAGATCGTCTAACATACATGTCCTCTATAGATCATCTAACATGTCCTCTGCAGATCATCTAACATACGTGTCCTCTGTAGATCATCTAACATATGTGTCCTCTGTAGATCATCTAACATACATGTCCTCTGTAGATCATCTAACATGTCCTCTGCAGATCATCTAACATACGTGTCCTTTGTAGATCATCTAACATATGTGTCCTCTGTAGATCGTCTAACATACATGTCCTCTGTAGATCATCTAACATATGTGTCCTCTGTAGATCGTCTAACATACATGTCCTCTATAGATCATCTAACATGTCCTCTGCAGATCATCTAACATACGTGTCCTCTGTAGATCATTTACCATACGTGTCCTCTGTGATCGTTTATCATATGTGTCCTCTGTAGATCGTCTAACATACGTGTCCTCTATAGATCATCTAACATGTCCTCTGCAGATCATCTAACATACGTGTCCTCTGTAGATCATCTACCATACGTGTCCTCTGTGATCGTTTATCATATGTGTCCTCTGTAGATCATCTAACATAGGTGTCCTCTGTTGATCATCTAACCTATATGTCCTCTGTAGATCGTCTAACATACATGTCCTCTATAGATCATCTAACATGTCCTCTGCAGATCATCTAACATACGTGTCCTCTGTAGATCATCTACCATACGTGTCCTCTGTAGATCGTTGATCATATGTGTCCTCTGTAGATCATCTAACATACATGTCCTCTGTAGATCATCTAACATATCCTCTGCAGATCATCTAACATACGTGTCCTTTGTAGATCATCTAACATACGTGTCCTCTGTAGCTCGTCTAACATATGTGTCCTTTGTAGATCATCTAACATAGGTGTCCTCTGTAGATCATCTAACATACGTGTCCTCTGTAGATTGTTTCTCATATGTGTCCCCTGTAGATCATCTAACATAGGTGTCCTCTGTAAATCATCTGACATACATGTCCTCTGTAGGTCACCTAACATACGTGTCCTCTGTAAATCATCTAACATACATGTCCTCAGTAGATCATCTAACATACATGTCCTCTGTAGATCATCTAACATACGTGTCCTCTGCAGATCATCTAACATACATGTCCTCTGTAGGTCATCTAACATGTGTCCTCTGTAGGTCATGTAACATACGTGTCCTCTGTAGATCATGTAACATACATGTCCTCTGTAGATCATCTAACATGTCCTCTGCAGATCATCTAACATACGTGTCCTCTGTAGATCACCTAACATACGTGTCCTCTGTAGATCATCTAACCTATATGTCCTCTGTAGATCATCTAACATACATGTCCTCTGTAAATCATCTAACATATATGTCCTCAGTAGATCATCTAACACATTGTCCTCTGTAGATCATCAAACATACGTGTCCTCTGTAGATCATCTAACATACAGTATGTGTCCTCTGTAGATCGTCTAACATACGTGTCCTCTGTAGATCATTTAACATACGTGTCCTCTGTAGATCATCTAACGTGGGTCCTCTGTAGATCATCTAACGTGGGTCCTCTGTAGATCACCTAACATAATATGTCCTCAGTAGATCATCTAACATACGTGCCCTCTGTAGATCATCTAACATATGTGTCCTCTGCAGATTATCTAACATACATGTCCTCTGTAGATCATCTAACATACTGGATTTACAGTAACTATATATAAAAAATTCACATGGTGTTAGCCGTGACTGGACCACGCAGTGTTACTCATTTTACACATGTAGTGTGTGTCCATAATGCATTTATTAAGATAAAGATAAAAATATGTTTGTCAAACAGAATAAATGTCTTATCACATCAAAAAGCTGTGGTAGAAGCTGCGACACACTGAGTGGCTGCGTGTTGATCTCATGTCATCACGCTGGACGTCTGTGGTGTCCTTGAACACAGTAACATTATTTGAACTTCCTGCTACTGTATTATGTTGAAGTCTTCAAACAGTCCCTGTTCACCAGAGGAGTAAAAAACATCATGTAAAGCATAAGAGACGTTATCCAGCTCAGCAGAGGGCATGGAAGGGTTGACCTCAGCAACTTCATGAATCGCTTTCAAGAGGAAATAGTTAATTGGGGTTTTAGTGCCATTTAGGAGGCGGCTGCTGGTAAAATAAGATAAAATGCTTTGTGGCCATGATCCCTGAATCAGATTCCACTTATCTGACAGCTCCTCACTGCCGCTCACACAGCTCAGAGTGTTTCAAACAGCAAATCTTTATCTCATCTCATTCACTGTTTCTACCTTTTCTGCAAACAGGGCAAACTTAAAATGAAGATGGTTTTCTACGGCTTTGAAATTAACGGCGTCTGTTGAAAATACAACACGGTCTGCTTCATGGCATGTGGAGAAGCAACCTGCAGCTTTAAAAACAAAGCTTTTCTGCTGCACGAGAGAGTCATCACACACGGAGTGACTTCTCTGCTGTGGTCCCAAAGGACCTCTGTGTGTCTCTGCCTGTGTGTGTGTGTGTGTTACCATCATGCATTCATGAATATAAAGAAGCGTTGCTGTTTTAATAACACTTTAATTCCTGAAGTCATGCACAGCTGCAGATACTAAGTGCTGCTAATTGCAACAGGCTCACCTGATGACACTGAGGAAATGAAGCTGTACTAAGTTTGTCCAAATATATGACTGCTGGAATATCTTAATTAAAGGAGTCAGCTGGTTTCAGTTCTCTCTTTGTGTAGATAAAATGTAATACAAGGTTAAATTCAGCTGAAAGTGAAACAGTAGTGAGTTCAGTTTTCAGGTTTCAGACTCTTTCTGCACATCGGATCGTTCCAGAATGGATAATGGATGGGAGAATTGAAAATCATCAACTTAAATTGATGATTTTTAATTCCTTAGAACCATACCTGCCTAAACATCTCGAGTTTAACACCAAGGCGACACTATTGAACAATTAATAGAATCAGCAAAATCAAAAGGGTTTTAAAGGACCATGCCATTCATTTTGCATGTTTGAGCCTAATATATTCAATTTTCATACATGTAACGTTACTGACAATCATTTNTTTTGCATGTTTGAGCCTAATATATTCAATTTTCATACATGTAACGTTACTGACAATCATTTCCCAATGCATACTACTGGAACAATGAATTAAAAATATTTTTCCTACCTTCCAGACCTCCATTGGTTTCAGTTCATTCTGATATTAAAATCAACTTGTTGATA